>CABHPH010156049.1:0-20336 GCA_902168325.1 Peromyscus nudipes | reverse complement strand
AAGTCCATGAGAGTATACAGCAGTGACAACTAGTGTTCAGAAAGTCAGCCTATCAGAACTAAGGGTTCTTTAGAGGAAACCATCATGCAAGGTGTTATGGAATTACTGCCTTTTGAATGAAGAGACTGGCTGTCTCTTGTTGTAAAATTCTTGTGCAATAACAGCTATGATTCTCCCCATTTACCGTGCATTTCCATGTTATGTGTACATGTACTCTCACAATTGCATCTCAATCTTATGGGCACTAATATTTGTGGATAGTCTAGAAGATGGTTTCTTATTTAACTGTATAATTTTTATGATTAGAAACCTACTAAAATATGCTTAATGCTAGCTCGATTGTTTCATGTGGACTGTAGACACTTAGAGGTCTTACTCTCCATTCTTAGCCACTGACAAGGTAAATATTGGCCAGACAAAGTGTCTTTGTAGAACTTCACAGAGCAGAATTTCAGGTACCTGGCCTTGTTAGATCAAAACCCTTCAGAAGAATTATAGTGAACTAGAAGTGATAGTGCGGGTGTCTGGCCTTGGTGTATACTAGTCTTTCAAGAGATCAATAGCACCTATGTTGCCCTAAGCTTCCTCCACTAGCACCTCCCCACTCTGATTCAAATAACAATGAATACTTTCTACACCAGTTTTTAATGCAAGATTTTAGGCTCAGTAGACTAATTATATATAGGTCCTGAGATTCAGGTAACTAGCAGAAAAAGACTGTTAACTGACTAGCCATATCTGGATATTATTAATCACATAAAATAGTACACATATTCTTTTCCTTTTCCTTAAAGCTCTCATTGGTTTAATTTCTTCCCTTGTAACCCTTGTAGCTATCCCTTTAAGAGATAGCCAGAACTTTTTACAACCTACAGCTGTTGTCAATCACCAATTAAGCTGACCAAGTCTTTGCCAAGTGTGACTCTTACCAAAATACTTGTTCTGAGAGTTTACTTTGTAGTTTTTACTAACAAGTTGTTAATGAATGGATATATATATATATATATGTACACACACAATGGATGTATACACACACACACACACACAAACACACACACACACACACACGCATGCTTGAGGGAACAAGGAAGGGAAGAAGATGGAAAAGACCTAGACAGATATGAGAGAACAGCAAGAAGGGAATTGATTGAGAAGAACAGAGATGAGGACGGAGATGGAAAGAACTAGATAGACATGAGAGAACAGCAGAAGGGACTGAGAGCAGGAGGGACTGAGAGGAGCTAAGTATGAGAACATAAAAGAAACTATGTAGATAGAATTGACTTAGAAAAATAAAGTGAATGGACTAAAGAACTCAGTGTGCTTAGATTCACTGAATATCCCTCAGATTAGTAGTATCCTTAGCTGCTTGTAGCATCTCTTCTGGACCCTGATAGAAATCCCCTCAAGGCAGGTACTTGGGGGGAATTCATTAAGCTTTGTGTCATCATTACCCTAGAATGACACCATTGTAGATCATGTGGTTTGTGGCTGGCTGCTGTTTACATTTCTCCTTTGGTAGCAAGCAGATTCTCTTCCTGTACCAAAGACACTAAAATGTAGGGATGAAGTCTCTGTAGGTACTAGCTTGACTTGCCTGTGTTTGATGAGTTGTGGTTTTATCTGCAGCAACTCAGCCTTGTGCTCAGTTTGCAGAGAGAAACCTCCAGTCTTGGCAGCAGCCTGGGTTGTTTGGAGATTCCCACGGGACTGCTTTGGCTGACAACTCAATTAAATACAATACAATCCTGGTTCTGGAAGCTTTATTTGATGATTAGAGATGTCCAGTTGGACCTCTATCTCCCCCATTATCTGGCAATTTAATTTAAACTATATATACATATATATATGAATTTTATGCAGCGTCTACTGTCTTAGGCTTCTAAACTATCCCTCCAAAGGTCCTTAGTTCTTGCTCTCTCTCCCAGCATTCTCTCCCTTGTCTCCCCCACTTCTCCCCCACTTCACCCTCTCATTCCAGTTCCCTCACCAACCCATGAATAACTGTTTATTCCATTTCCCTTCCCTAGGGAGATCTATCTGCCCCCACCCTGAGCCCCTTACTCTGTACTTAACTTCTGTGATTCTAGGGATTACAGATTGGTTATCATTGACTTAGCAGCTGGTATCCACATACAAGCAAATTTCTACCGTATTTGTCGTTCTGGGTCTAGGTTACCTGATTCGGGATGGTATTTTCTAGTTCCATCCATTTATCTGTGAATTTTAGGATTTAATTTTTCCATGACTGAGTAACAGTCCATTGTGTAAATGTACCATAACTTCTTTATCCATTCATCTTTTGAGGGACAGCTAGGTTGTTTCCAATTTTTGGCTATTATGAATAGCAATGAACATGGCTGAGCAAGTGTCTTGGTAGTAGGATGAAGAATCCTTCAGGTATATGTTCAAGAGTGGTTTAGCTGGGCCTTGAGGTAGGCTGATTCCCATTTTCCTGAGGAACTACCTCACCGACTTTCATAGTGACTGAACAAGTTTGTACTACTACCCAATGGGTAAGTGTTCCCCTTATTCCACATCCTTGTCAGCATGAGTTGCCCTTGTGTTTTAATGACCTTAGCCATTCTGACAGGTGTAAGATGAAATCTCAACATAGTTTTTATTTGCATTTCCCTGATGGCTAAGGATGTTGAACAAATATTTCTTGAAGTGTTTCTCAGCCATTTGAGAACTCTCGGTTTAGATCTGTATCCAATTTTTAATTGGGTTATTTGTTTTTCTTAATATCTAGGGTTTTAAATTCTTTATGTACTTTGGTTATTAGCCCTTTATTGGATGTATAATTGGTAAAAATCATTTTCCATTCTGTAGTCTGTCTCTTTGTCTGAATGACGGTGTCCTTTGCCATGCAGATTCTTCTCAGTTTCATGAGGTCCCATTTATTAATTGTTCTTAGTGCTTATGCTAATGGTATTTTATTTAGAAAATCTTTTCCTGTGCCAATGAGTTCAAGGCTATTCCCCACTTCCTCTTCTGTCAGGTTCATTGTATCTGGTTTTATGTTGAATTCCTTGATCCATTTAGTGCAGGGTGTTAAGTGTAGATTTATTTTAATTCTTCTACATGCAGACATCCAGTTTAACCAGCACCATTTGTTGAAGATCCTGTCTTTTTTTTTTCCAGTGTGTATTTCTGGCTTATTTACTTAAAAAAATAAAACAGGTGTTCAGGGGTGTGTAGATTTATGTCTAGGTCTTCAGTTCAATTCCATTTATTGGCATGTCGGTTTTTGTGCCAATATCACACTATTTTTAATACTATAGCTCTGTTATACAGTTTGAACTTGGGAATGGTGAGACCTCCAGCAGTTATTATTATTATTATTATTATTATTATTAATTATTATTATTCAGAATTGTTTTAGCTATTCTTGTGTGTGTGTGTGTGTGTGTGTGTGTTTGTGTGTGTTTCCATAATGAAGCAGAAAGTTGTCCTTTCAAGATCTATAAAGGATTGTGTTAGAATTTTGATGGGGATTACTTTGAATCTGTAGATTGCTTTTGGTAGAATGGCCTTTTTTTACTATATTAATCATACTGATCTATGAGCATGGGAGATCTTTCCATCCTTTGATATCTTCTTCAATTTCTTTCCTCAGTGTCCTAAAGTTTTTATCATACTAGTCTTTTATTTGCTTGGTTAGAGTTACCTCAAGGCATTTTACATTATTTGAGGCTATTGTGAAAGGTATTGTTTCTTGATTTCTTTCTCAGTTTGTTTATTGTTTGTGTATAGGAAGACTACTAATTTTTGTGAGTTAATCTTTTATCTGGCTACTTCCCTGAAAGTGATTATTAGCTGTAGGATTTTCCCAGTTGAATTTTTAGGGGCATTTATGTATCTATTATATTACTTATAACTAAAGATACTTTTGATTTCTTCCTTTCCAATTTTTATCCCCTTGATCTCCTTCAATTGTCTTATTGCTCTAGCTGGAACTTCAAGTACTATGCTTAGTGAAACGTAGTATTGGGCTGGAGAGATGGCTCAGCCATCTCTATATTGAATAGCTGTGGAGAGAGTGGTCAACTCTGTCTTGTTCCTGATTTTAGTGGAGTTGCTTTCAGTTTCTCTCCATTTGAGTTGATGTTTGCTATGCATGGGCTTGCTGTAAATTGCCTTTATTATGTTGAGGTATATCCCTTGTAGCCCTAATCTCTCTAGGACCTTTATCATGAGGGGATGTTCGATTTTGCCAAAGGCCTTTTTGTAGCTAGAGGGATGATCATGTGGCTTTTGTCTTTCAGTCTGTTTATATGGTGGATTACATTTATTGATTTTCATATATTGAACCATCTCACCATCTCTGGGATGAAGCCTACTTGATCATGGTGGATGATCTTTGTGATGTGTTTTTGTTTTGCAAGTATTTTATTAAGTATTTTTGCATCTATGTTCTTAAGGGAAATTGGCCTATAATTTTCTTTCTTCGTTGGGTCTTTATGTGGTTTGGGTATCAGAGTAACTATGGCCTCATAAAATGAATTGGGCAGTGTTCCTTCTGTTTTTCTTTTGTGGAATAATTTGAGGCATATTAGTGTTAACTCTTCTTTGAAAGTCTGGTAGATCTGGTTCTTAGGAAAGTGTAGTGGCTGTGTGTTGCCTGTTAGGAAATTCTTCTGGAATCCTGCTAGGTGTGGCCACTGGGGGTTCCTGGTAAAATGTTTTTCTAAGTATTAGGAGCTGACACTTAGGAATGGGGTTGGGCTGGGGGCAAGGGGAGGGACAGGCTTAAGGATTCTACAGGAAGGAGGAAAGCAGTGTGTTCCACCAGGATCTACTTGGTCCTCTGGAAATGGGGTCAGAGAGTGAGGAGAGTCCCAACAGGTAGTCTGCTACAGAGTTGGAGATGAGACTGGGGATTGGATATAGAGGAGAAGATGGAGAGTAAAAATCTGAAGCTTGATTACTGGGTTGCCATACTTGCTTCTCTGTCAGGCTTGGCTGCTGGTTTCTCAGGGAATGCCTGCTAGAGTTGGGCTATGGGTTAACAGGATGAGTAGGGTGGAAGGTTGGCAGAGAAAATCTGCATGATCCATTGGAGATGGAGGCAGAGAGAAGGGCAGGCCACAGCAGGTGGTCTGCTACAGAGATGGAGGTGAGACTATAGGTTGGATTTATAGGAGAAAAAGAAATGCTGAAGATCTGAAGTTAGGCTACCTGCTTCCATGGCCAGAGTGGACTATGGTTTCCTAGGAAATGTCTGCTGGAGTTGGGGGGCTGGGGTAAAGCAATGATTTGTGGGAAGGAAGTTTGGAGGGGTTGATTTGTGTGATCTTCTGGAGATGGGGCGGGGTGGAGGAGAGGCTGCAGCAGGTGCAGGATGAGAATGGGGGAATGGATTTGGAGAAGAGGAGGAAGAGGCAGAGATGTATAGTTAGCCTACCTGCTTCCCTGGCAGGAGCAGCATTAGCGAGTCTTCAGATGCAGTATCACAAGGGGTCAGTGGGGAAGAGTGGGTGGTATTATAGTCACAAAGCTGACACCCATACCTAATGCAGTCTTAACTCTGGCAATCACCCAGGGTGTGAATGTGGTAGTATTATAAAAGGACATGGACTTTCACAGTGTTCAGGTTGAAAGAGATTGAGAACTGCAGTTTTTAGCTTAGACAAATCACATCAGTATCATGTTTTTTGCTCTGCTTTGTGGGTTTTTCTGTTTTGTGTTTTGATTCTTGCATATTAACTAACACGTATCCTTTGGTTATGTCTGTATTTCTTCCTGGAAAAGTCATTTTTATCTTTCAAAGTCCAATTTGAATTCTATCTCTTTCATGATGCCTTCTCTGGACATTTTTCAAACTAGATATAAGCCTAGATAATATTATGTTTTGGTTGTGAGCCTAGCCTTTAATGGCTGAGCCATCTCTCCAGGCCAATATTATGTTTAGCTGAGCATGGTATTCACTGTGTGTCTGTCCTCAGGGAGAAAGCCCTTTAAGAAGTCTTCCTGCCTCACTGGGCTGCATACACAGTGGGTCTCTTGTGGTCTGGCCTCTGTTCACACTTTCGTGCCCTCCCTTGAAAACCTTTTGACTTCTTTGTTGCTGTCACACTAAACAACTTGTATTCCCTGTAACTCTATTTTCTCTCTCTCTTGGTTATCTTCAGGGCTTCCCACATGCCACATCCTTTATTAGTTAAAGAGGATGGCCAGAATGGCTATAATTCTTGGCCTCTATCAGAAACTCTGCCTTCTGCAATGTGACTTTTGTCTGGGGGTGGAAACTATTTCTCCTCTCCTTGCCCATTCTTTGACACTTGCCCAGCTGCCGTAAGTGCAAACCTCCACTAGGCTGCTGAAACACCAGAGCCCATGTGGAGCAGAGACAAACTATGTGATGGAGCCCTCCTCGATGAGTGATTCCCAGCCTGTGGCAAGCCATAAGAATATATTATAGAGATTCAATTGTGTATTAAAGCTATACTTTGACTGGCCAATGGTCTGTCAAAAGGCAAGCCATTTATTATGAATATTTGGTGCTATCCAGCCTTTAATATTTCAGCTGTCTTCTGCTATGAAATTATTGCATGCCCAAATATTCCCAGACAAATGGACAAACAGTTCAGCTCCTCAGACCTGCTGAACTCTAGGTAACTAATTTCCCTGCTGGAGCCTGTACTTGGATAAGGTCACATAGGTAAAGACAAGCTGGCAGAGAGATGCATAGCTTTGTGCTATTGAAGGTCAGACCAAACTCCTACCTTGAGGCCTAGGGGCTCTCCAGAACAATTGACTGAGAACAAAAGAGGTTTTTACATATCAAGGTGGGATGTAGAGCAACTTTCCTGAGGAGGCAGAGAACCTTGTGGCCAGAAAAAGAAAGGACAGGCATTTTTCTGTAGAGCAGACAGAATGGCATGATGGGGTGAAGAAAAGAACACAGAGGTAATGTAGATGGTAAGGCAAAACTCTTGAACCAGGAGTAGAGAATAGTAGAGATGGAGAATGAAGAAACAGAGGACAAAGATGAAGCTGGAAGCATAAGAGCTTAGTTGTTAGCAGGACTATGAGAGGGAACCAGATGGAATTATAGCTTTATAGACAAGATTTCATCCCAGAGAAATAAAGTAGACAGATAAGGAGATTGGTGCATCTAGAGTTATTCCTGCCTTGAATGCCTGTCAGAGCTGTATCTGTTTTGATAAAGTTTTGTCTTAGAGGAATAAAGTTAACAGACGTAAGAGCATAGTGTAGGTAAATTTTTTTTCACTCAGATATCCCATGCCAGACATTGTAGATGAACGGTCTTATTAAATAAGAAACACAGAGCCAAATGCATAGTTAATAGCCCAAGAGGTCAGAGCAATAGCTAAGAGCTAAAAACCTTACCCTTCACTGCTGCTGCTGTCCTACCTCTCCGCAAGAGACTTACTTCCTGTGTGTTTGTCCTTTTTATTGACTTTCTGTTCTGCCTTCTCATTGGTTGTAAACCAAACCACATGACCTCCTCGTCACTGCCTGTCTGTGCAGACCTCCAGGTCTTCTATGGTTGGTATTGAGATTAAAAGTGTGTGTCTCCATGCTGGCTGTATTCTTGAACACACAGAGATCTGCCTAGCCCTGCCTCCCAAGTGCTGGGATTAAAGGCGTGCACCACCACCGCCCAGCTTCTGCTATGGCTTGCTATTAGCTCTGACCCCCAGGCAACTTTATTTATTAACATACAAATAAAATCACATTTCAGTACAAATAAAATATCACCATAAGACATAGTGAATTCCTGGACCCTGGGAAATCCATACCAGCCAACCTAGCATCTCTGGATGTGATAGCAAGTCCCAGATTATACCTGCCCAGCTGGCCCAGAATTGTGAGCTCAAGAAATTATTATTACTTTTGGCTAGTAAATGTTGGGGTGGTTTGTTATGCAGCCACAAATATTGAGAGACTGGGTCAGCCACCTCTTTGGTTTCAACTTAGATATATCATCTCTTTGGCAAAGAGATTTGGCAGTCTCTTTTTGTAGGCTTACCTCTTATATATCCAGAGGTACCAATAGTCCAGGATTATAGTTACTTGCATATCATCTCTGTTTCACACTAGATTTATTTTTTATTTTAAATTTTATTATTAAAAAACCCTCAATGTTCATTTTAAAGAGTATTGAGGATGAAAACGTTCTGTGTTGCTTATTTATAAGACGGTTGGTTACATCTACATTTGGCGCCAGAACGTGGGGCAGGAATTTCCACTTAAAACCTGAGAAAGAGTAAAAAGAAGATTCTAAAACGGAGCTAAAACAGCTTCCTAGTTGTCTTTCTCAAGTTAGCCGCAGCCTGCGGGCTGGAGCTACTGTATGGCGGGTTCCTGGCGTGCGTGTTTGACCTGCAGAATGGCGGGAATGAGGCATCTGCAAGTGGTACATTAAGTTGCGTGGTGGATTTAGCCTTTGCTAGTACAAAACAAAAAGAAGAGGTTTCTGGGCTAAACGCTGCTTTGATAGAAGCATAGACCCACGAAGGCTCCCAGAGCTGACGGTAAACGTATCACCGCCATGTTGGGAAGCTGAGGTGGGCGGAGCCAGCAGCCACAGCAAGGTTTCAGTCTTAGAATGCTGCAGTTTAAAGCAATTGATTCACGATAAGACAGATTCAGATGGAACAAGACTTTAAATGCTTTAAAATGTGTGTAAAAATGTATGTAGGCTTCAAAGAGAGATAAAAAGGAATATATACAGTTATATAAAGAAAGAGATAGTTTTGAAAAATGAAGTCTTTAAAGAGACAGTAAAGTTATATAAAATATAAGCCACGTAAAGATGGATATCACACAGAGAATCTGGATTGTGTTGTCTTTGGGATTCTTAACTGCAGAGAGATATTTGATTGTAAAGGAAGCTGAGTTAAACCAATATGTATATTTTAAAGATACCATGACTTCAAAATTTAGAGATAAAGATATGTTGCTTTGGAAAGGAAGCTCTAATTTTGTTCCCACAGAAAGCCAGAGGCTATGGATTTGTTCCAGATTAAGATACATCAGGTTTGACCAGCCAAGACCACCTGAAAGGTCTCCGATGACGCCATGGCTCAGATGATCCAACATCCAGAACCTTTTGAAGGCAACTGGCTCAGACGATACACTCTCACGGACTACTCCATAATCCTAAAATTTTCTTTGTGTCCCCATAAGATACAGCGCCCCCCTCCAGCAGGAAGTAGTAAGAGAAGCTACGCCCAAATTCCCAAATTATATGTAATTTACTTTAAGGTTAAAACCTTCCTTTTGGAAAAAAAAAGGGGGGGGGAAGTGCTGTGGGATGTTCTGTATGGCAAATGTGTTGCTAATAAAACACTGATTGGCCAGTGGCTAGGCAGGAAGTATAGGCGGGACTAACAGAGAGAATTAAAAGAGCAGGAAGGTGGAAGGAGACGCTGCCAGACGCTGCCAGCCACCGCCAGGACAAGCAGCATGTAAAGATGCCGGTAAGCCACGAGCCATGTGGCAAGGTATAGATTTATAGAAATGGATTAATTTAAGATATAAGAACAGTTAGCAAGAAGCCTGCCACGGCCATACAGTTTGAAAGCAATATAAGTCTCTGTGTTTACTTGGTTGGGTTTGAGCGGCTGTGGGACTGGCAGGTGAAAGAGATTTGTCCTGACCGTGGGCCAGGCAGGAAAACTCTAGCTACAAGATTTATTTTTTATTTTAAATTTTATTATTAAAAAACCCTCAATGTTCATTTTAAACAGTATTGAGGATGAAATCCAGCCTAACACACGCTAGACATAGACTTTGTCACTGAACCACATCCCAGCCCAGCTTGTGAGAGGTGTAAGGGCAGGACCCTTGGTTGGTTTTTGTTTGTTTGTTTGTTTGTTTCTTTCAAGATAGGCTTTCTCTGTGTAGACTTGGCTGTCCTGGAACTCTGGAATTTACTGTATAGACCAAGCTGGCCTCAAACTCAGAGATCTGACTCCTGAGTGCTGGTATTAAAGATGTATGCCACAACTGTCTAGCCATTAGGACCCTTGTTTAATTACATATTCCATAGATTCTCAGAAAATGTTGTTGAAGGCAGGAAGGAATTCAGAGGTTGCAGTTTATAGACTGGGTATGTTAATTTTTTTCTTCCATTGAATCGACTTGAGGCATGATGAACTTTCTTTGTTTTATTTCCCTCTCCAAATTCTTTACCTACATTTAAAAGTCAAGAAATTGGACATTGACTTCTCTGTTACTTATGTTTCATTAACAATCAATACTGGGTCTGAGCTTCCTCATGGCACTGATGAGTCGTGGCTGTGTCTTTTGGATATGGCAACACTTTCTAGCTGTGACAGTCAGTGGTCCCCATGGTACCCTCAATGCCCATGGTCATTTGCTGTTCTCTTACAGACAGAATCTTCAGTCTCTCTCACACACGTACCTCCTCCAAAGAAGAGTAACTGATAAACATGCCCACTTATTTACTTCCCCTTTCAGTATGAGGTGATGTGGGCAGCCCCAGCCTCCCTAAGCATTGCTAATGCCCCTGACCCCCTACAAACTAGCAATTTTCTCTCCCCATTCAAGGATTTTCAAGGATAATTCAGTTCTTCATCATCTAACTAAATTGGAGCAAGATTTTTAAAAATCAAGTAACGTAGTTGCATGACAGCAGAAACTGTGGCTGGCTGAATGCATCCTCACCCATGAGTAGCCAGCACTCATGCCAATTTTCTGGTGTTTTCTCCTTTAATGGTGCTCTCAACACTCTTAGTTAAGCGGCTGCCTTGTGATGGATTGAAATACTTTTTAAGCATCATGAGGTGCGGTTGTATGGTTTGAAAATGGTTGGGCTTTCACTGTTCCTTCTATTTACAAGGCTTATGTCTCAATGTTTGGGTCTTACATGAAGCCTTACCTCTCCCTTCGAAAATCCCATGTCTCTAAAAGAGAAACTCAGTCAGGCTGGTTGGCACTCAGCAGGAATGCCAATCTGTCCATCGTTTATTCTGGCATCTGTCTGCTCTAAATGGGCAGAGTTGACACTGGGAAGATCTGAGTTAGAAATCTGAATATATCAACCCTCCAATTGACACATAGGAATGGGAGCTATTCTAGTTTCAGATCATATCTTCAGTTCCATTTGCAAAATCAACAGGATTGACAACTTAGAAACAGCTACTGGGAAACTAGACTTATCAAATCCCTTATGCAAATACCAGTATGATTATCTAATTCCAAAAGATTTGTATCACTATGGAGTATCTAAGGGTTAGCCCATCTGGGCATGGCAGATAGCTTGCCTGTTCTCTGGATTAGCAAAGTGAATTAAACATGTAGTACTTTGATCCAGTAGCTCTGACTCAATTTACTTCCCAAAGCCCCGTGCACGTAGCCCCCTGACTGAGGACTCAACCATGATGTAATCTGAGATGAGTCCAGTCTTAATGGTCTGCGGAGAGAAACAGGAACTGATTTTATCAGAACTGAGCTGGTTGTGTGTACACCATGATGCATTAGATGGTGGCCTTGTGCTGAAGTGGAGTTGATTTCGTTAGCCTCCTTGAGAAATACCTGAATTCATCTCTGCAAAGTTTACTTTTGTACCACAAAAGTAATATGTGATTATTACAGGAAGAACTTTAATATGATGAAATGGGATTTAAAAAAAAAACTGTTCTCCAAATTTCTCCCTAACAAACATTTTTTTAGCATCTTGAAATGTATTAATGTAGGTAGCTGTTTCTGCCTCTGTCTTCTCATTTTTAAATAGCTTTAAAATGCCTACTTCCTTTTTTTTTAAGCCTAAAGTGAGGGTGGGGTGGAGGCATGAATCTTGGAGGGATGTGTTTCACAATGAGGGTATCTTAGAGCTTGAAAAAAAAATGACAGGAATTAGCATTCACCTTTAATCCCAGCACTCGGAAGCAGAGGCAGGTGGATCTTTGAATATGAGGCCAGCCTGGTTTACAAAGCAGATTCCAGGACAGCCAGGGCCACACAGAGAAATCCTGTCTTGAAAAACAGAAACAAAACTAAACAAACCATGAATTGTCACTCCAACAGCTGGTTATAGTTTCAGGCTGAGTCATTTTGAGTGTCTTTCAGCTTTCTCTATTGCCACTGAGACCTACTTCCCTAAATACTTGTGCTAATTGTCTATCATTGGAATAAAAATGCTTGGCTACACTTAAGTCAAAAGTCACATGATCTGAATAAGCCCTAGAGCTTCTCCTAGGCTGTAGACTCACGATTTTTTTCCTCCTATAAATTTCTGTGAGCTACAGGCTTTTTATCTTGACTTCCTATTCTTAACGGTGTATTAAAATTGAAGTTTCATAAAATTTGATATTGAGTTAGAGAGACCTTGATACCTTTTGAAATAAAGGAATAATCATTTAATGGGAGGTGTTTGACGAATGGAATGATATTTACAAAGGTGTGTAGTTGAGCTAAGACCAGGAATCATCTTCATCAACCGGCAATATCATTGCATTAAGGTAGACAAGAGGTTTCCTGTAGTAGCAAATTCGTTCCTCCAAACCTTAGTTGCTTAACATGTTTATTTCGTATTATGAAAAGCGTATGCCTGGTCTGGTGAGTCTTTGATGTTTATTTCTTCCATCTGAGACCTGGCACCTGCGATGCATGGCAATTAACTTTACAGTGGTGTAGAAAGAGAAACTAGACAGAGCTCACACCTCCTCTCCAATGCCTCTGGAAGTGAAATATGTCACTGACACCCACAACCCACAGCCCAGAGAGGAAAGCATTGCTTTGCCATATGTTCACGAAGAGCTGGAGAACTAGATTTGAATGAGCTCAGCAAGTTACCACAGTGACCACAGGCAAGTAACTTCAGTTTGCCTCTTGGTTATCTGTGTGGCTTAGATGACCTCAGAATCCCTACCTCTTCTTAGAACCCCGGAGTCTAAATGTTTGATTTCTTCTTATAGTAGCTTTGGGGGTTGGATTACATTGTATGCAATAGCTTATTGTTACTGTGAGATTCTCATGTCTATTAATAGCATCAGACACATGCTCATGTTGCACAGTAAAACTGAGAGTCCACAAGGGGACCAAGGACATAGAATCTTGTCCATAGATTTGACTACATGACTTTTCATTGTGTATTTTCCCTGTGATAGTTTTGTTGTTGTTTATTTGATTTTTAATTTAAATATACACTGAATATAGGAATAATATTATCCTCACAGAGTCATTGGGCACTAAATGAGGTAATTTGTAGAATGTTCTTGGAACAGTGTACTAAGAGTTCACTAAGTTTATTTTACAGTGAATTTTTTTCAGGGTGACTTTCCTTGTATGATCGCTTTGTAAATGTCTACATATAAGGTCTCAGTGGGTTGTTACTGTTTTAATTATTGTCTGCCTCATTTTGGTTAGGTAAGCCAGCCCAACCCATGCAAATCTCTAACCCACAAAATGAAGTTATTAGACACTGTGTGTAGGAGACTTGAGACTGAAGTTCAGCACCTCAGACTCGTGCTTTACAAGCGTTAGCTCAGATCTTCCCTGGTTCCATCTTGGCCCTGACACCTGAGATGGATCCTGCCTTTGGCCTCTTCGGGCTCCTGATTCCTGTCTGGTTCCCCTGCTCTGGCTTTCACTCATAGACTGATGTGGCCTTAAACTCTTAGGGATCCATTTTAGCTAGGGAATCCCAACTCTAATCTCAATTACTCCAGATTCAAGGTCCACCTCAGTTTCCGGTTAACAAAGGAGCTTGGCGGTAGATAAGTGTCATATAGATACTCTAATGTTGTTAGCTGTACCTCTTGAGTCTTGGTGCTTTTGACATCATCTTGCCCTTACTACTATCCCAAATGCATGAGAAATCAGCAGTGATAAGTCCCTCTGCAGGCATGGTCTCTCTAGGAGATTCATACAAGCAAGAATATTTTCCTCCCTTGTCCAAGGATCTTACAGGAGCTGTCCTTGGAATGTAGAGAAACAGCCACAGCAAGCGAGAATGTAAGAAATGGTGTGTGGTTGCTGAATAGGAATTGCGATGACTACCTTTGATTGTCAACTTGATTCGATGAAGAAATTCCTGGGGCATTAGTGAGGTACACTTTTGGGCATCTCTCTAAGGGACTTTCTAAAGAGGATTAATTCAGGAGGAAAGACCCACCCTGCGTAGGCAGCATCATGCCATGGACTGGGGGCCCAACTGAACGAGGGAGAAAACAAGAACCGGAGAAGTGAGTGCTGACAGCTCTCTCATTCTCTGCTGCTTATTCCAGCTGTCCCTGCCACCACGACTTCTTTGCCAAGATACTGCACCCTCATCCTGGGAGCCACAATAAATCCCTCAAGTTGCTTCCTATTGGATGGTCACAGTACCATAAAGTAACAAATACAGACCCTGACAAGCTCCCATTACCTTTTGCTTCTTGATGAATCTGATGGAGGACTCTGCATGGCTGTGGATGATTTGCTCTAGGCAGGGAAGTGGGTGTTTCTCATAGGTGCGTCATATCCTCAGGTCTTTTTCTGCTCACTACATGGGAGACAACATACCTTCCCCCAACCTCCATCCAGCCCTCTCCTCTATCTTTGTGTCTCTTAGAAAAAGTGTCCTTTGAGTCCATTTCTGGATATAGTCTGGCTGTCTTCTGCCTCTTCTTCTTTTCTCAAGTTCTATCAAAAGACAATGTGGTGCTTTGCCCATAGGCCCACAGTCTAGGCTGGAGATGCTAAGCTGCCAAGATTTATGTGCTGGGCAAGAGTTATATGAAAAGATATTGTTACCCTGTCTCTGAAATGATGATAAATGCAGCTGTTGCCTGGTTTCTTCCCATCTGCCTTTGTAATCTTGTATGGCAAACATGTCACATTTGTCACTGACAAAATGAAATAAATTCTTATCTGTGGTTTTGGAAAAGGATAAATCACCAGAGAATAATTTCCAAACACTCTGGAAAAGGTTATACAGATTTCTCAGTGCTCATCACAAGTGCAGAAGTGGCAAGGTTTCACAATTCCAATTTTATCTCCTCTTACTGGGCAGCTTATCAAAGCTCAACAGGGAGATCTTTGGAATCTAGCATGAGACACGGGCTAAGAAAAGAGAACTATGCTGTTAGGGGTTTAAATGCATAAAATCTACCACACTTAGGCATTCACATAATGGAACAACTGGCATTTGGTTATAAAATTAGCAAAGAACTTAAAAAAATATATTATCCCATGATGTTTTAACAAGATATGTTCTTGTTAGGTTGTTTTCTAAAAAGGAGGAAATGAATCCCAGAGTGATGAAAGAAACTGATATTAACCTTCAGATTCAAGTCCTAGCCCTTCCCTTGCCCTAAATGGCCCCGCTTATCTTTTTCCTTTGCATCCAAGGCAGGGCTGGAGTCAGCTGGGGAGATGTTCCCAAAACGCTGGTCATTTGTCTCATTCTTTTGGTGAAGCTGGAGGCTACTCAACACTTCTTGGTGTCTTTAGAGGGGCACCATGGCTTGGTGAGTTTTCTAGGGTGGTTAGTGCGTTCTTTCATGTTCTATGTCTCCTATTCCTTGGCACTGTGGTTTTCATTAGGTCTTTGCTCAGGGACTTGAGCTTCCTGCTGCATGGTAGAATGTCCCTAACTTCGATCCCAGACTCAGTGTAGGGTAAGTGTAGCATGTGGCCTTAAATGAGACATCCAAATTCCAGATTGCGACAGCAGGGATTTCTCTCACAGATCCAGGCTAAACTGAGACAAGTGAAAAGGTAAATCCACAGTTAACCTATCATGTTTTGGGATCCAAAGCAAGTTTTTCCCATTCCTGTACAGTATCCATGAGTTGGTAATGTACCACAGCGTCGGCCCATCCACTCTGTGTATTTAAAATCAACTTCTTTTATGAAAATTACTGTGTCAAACTGCTCATCACTTTTGAAAGACCATCCCAGAGCATCTGGAAGTGCCTCAGCTGGTAAAATGCATGCTGTGGAGGGAGGCCCATAAAGGTTTCCTGGTGAGACCTGAGCTTGCTTTACCCAGCAGGGCTGCATTAGAGGATTGCTTGACCATGCGTGTGGGTACCAGGTGATTGGAAGGGTCTGTACTTGGCTGTATGGTATGCTTTGGTCTAGCAAGGGGGAGGTCTCCTTTTTTCCTCCACCCCTTGGCATTCCTATAAAAGGCCCTTTAGAAGAGACAAACGGGGCCAGTGGATAGTGATCCAGGCCCTCCTGAGGCTATCTTGTGTTTCTGTTTCTCTCCCCTATATCCTTCTATCTAAATATTTCTCCCTCTTCCCTCCTTAAAGGTACCCTGGGGAAAAAGTAGGAGTGGGCCTCCCACAGAGAAATGGGTAGGCCTCCTAAAGCCTGCTATGTGAGCATGAGGACCTAAGTGAAGTCCCCAACACCCACTTAAAAAGCTAGGCGTGGTGCTGTGTACCTCTAAGCCTGCTGTTAAGGGTGTTGAGATAGATAGATCCCTGGGGCTTGCTGGCCAGCCAACCCTGCCTAATCAGCAAGCCTCAGGTCCCAGCAAGAGATCCTGTCTCAAAAAACAAAGTGGATTATTTCTGAGAAATGACATACAAAGTTGGGCCCTGCCTACACACACACACACACACACACACACACACACACACACACAATGTATGTACATCAAATGTACACATACATACAACTTCCCTCAAATATTCCTAGAAATGATTTAAAACGTACAGAATCTATTGCTTAGAATGTAGACTTTTCTCAAAGTGTGGAAGGTCCAACGCTTGCTTTTATGAGGCTGAGTTTGGACAGGTTCTTAGTGGGGGCTTATCAGAGACATTTCCAGGGAGCCTAGAAAGAAAATAATTTTCACAGGGTTGAGTTAATTCTCGAATCACTGCACAGGATAAAGACTGAGTTGATGCCAAGCTCTTGGACCCAGCTTAACCTTTAGAGTTTAGCTGCTTAGAGATAGACCATGTGGCTCAGAGCTGTGGAATGAGGAAGCAGCCAGGAAGCTGCCAGGAGATCCATGTTGCCATGAGACAAAGCAGTAAGATGCATGCCCAGCCCCTGTGTCTCTGCAAGTGGCTCAATCCTGATTCTAAGTCTCATGCCAGTGCATTTAACAGGCAGGTCCTGACCCCCGTTGGCAGTATAGGCAGGTGGGGGCTCAGCATTTGGAATGGGAATTGAGTGAAGCCTTCCATTTCATCTGCTATTGTCTGAAATCTGCATGCCTGCCAAACGGCCTATCAAAGAACAAAGTTTGTTTCTCATGCCTCCGTCCTGTTCACCCATCCATCCACCCACCCATCCATCCACCCACCCAACCATCCACCCACCCATACATCCAAATTATGCTTTTCTTGTTTGGTTTCCTCTGTTCTCTTAAAAAAAAATTCTGTTTCAGAATATATTTCAGGACAACAACCACAACAATATTTCCTAAAAAATATAACCATGATATCATTACCACACTAACATTTTAACAAGAATTCTTTAATAGCCTCTGATGTCTAATTCAGTTTTCCCCAGTTGTCTCAGAACTTTGGGGGAAACACAAATCCACTTTCTCGTAATCAGATTCCAAATGGTGTTGGCTCAGTGCTTACCGTATCTGCTGTTGCTCTGACTCTTAGGGTTCTTTTACCCTGTGCCGCTCTTCCCCTTTCTTCTCCTTTCCTCCCTGCTATCATCCAGGCATTTCCGCTCTCCTCTCTCGCGGCCCCTTAGTTCCTTCCACTCTCGGCGTTCCTTCCTTTCTCCTTGCTACATTTCTATAAATCAGCACGCTGTTCAGTTTCTGGCCGCCTGGGTTTTCCTGGCTGACTCAGCATATTGGTCCTGTCACACATTGACTTGACTTTTTGTGTTTTCTATAAAACAGGCACTCAGTTTTAGAGGCTCATCCAGTTTAAGTTCAACTTAATGGTGAAAGTTTTTGAGAGTAGGTTTTGAACATCACCCAGAGACTTGCCAGACCTCTGTGTTGAGTCTCATTCATGTCCTCCCCATTTCTTAGATCGTGACAAAATGTCTTTCACCAATTATTTGACTCCTCTAGGGTGGATTTGTACAGAAAAAAAAAGAATAGATTTTTAATTTCTGAAACTCCCCTCCCCAATTCTTTGGTTTTTTTTTTTTGTTTATTTATTTATTTAATTTTGTTTTGCTCTCAGCTATTAGAAAGGAGAATTGGTTCCTTAGGGTCTTTTCAAAAAATGATGGTTTGATAGGAATATTGAGTTGTCTCAAGTCTGCAATAGCATATGATAAAGATCAAACAAATACAAGAACATATAGCAAAACAGAAGTAATTATCTGGCGATTAAGGGTAGCTTTTGCTTTCATTTTTTCATCTCTTGGTGGTTTCTGTAGCAGCCCTGTATCACTTTTGTAAAGAAGAAAGGGACTGTTTTTCCTCTCCTTAAAGACTGTCTTCTATGCAGTGTGAAGCTAAGCAATGGCCTGCAAAAGCCAAGGGCAGCAGAAATAGGCTCCCCCCCCCCCCCCCCCGCTTGGTTTTCCTTTTCTCCTAGTAAACTCAAGGTCTAGGAAGCAGCTTGTAGGCTGTCTGATCCTTTGCAGAGCTGGAAAAGACGGTGGTCTCTAGAATTACAAGTAAATGCCTTTAGACAGATCATTAAGTGATGTATCTTAATGCTGCTCTGCTACTGCAAAGGGCAACAGTTTAAGTCAAACGAGGGGTTTTTTTTAATTGGTACATTTAAGTTAAAATTCTTAAAGGTAATAGAACTAGTTACCCCAAGGCAGCAGGAAGAGAGGGAGGGAAGAGGTGAATTCTCAGGAGGGCCAGCTCTGCATATATCAGAGTAGCGGCTTCAGAACCATCTTGGTAGAGCATTGCCATTGAGACGTGTGCTTTCCAGTCACTTTAGGGCACTATGTTCCTTCCTTGGTCTTTGAGTCCTGAAAGATGGCATGTTTTTCATGTCATTGAAACCTCTCAGTCCATTTGTTCTATAATACTATCATCGTGGTCACTATTTTAGGACAGGCTCTTATAACATATCTCAGACTGGTCTCTCTAAAGCTTGGTGTGCACTACTGTGCCTTGCTTCCAATATAACTTTGAATGTCTATATTATTTATGAATCACATTCTTACTTAATTTGGACTTTACATTTTATACAAGGACCTTAACACCTAAAAATGAAAATCACTGCTTTATTCTGCAATGGGTAAAAATATCACTCAGTGGTTCCCGTAGCCCACACCCATGTCCAACAACATTCATTTTCTTCCAGATCACAATTTGAATAAATTGAGCAGATAAATATTTTTAATGATGTGGGTTGCAGGTCTACCACAGAACTTGTAATACTGGAAGAGTTGCATTAAGATGGAAATGACCTTCGGTCTAACAGGCCTTCTGCAGAGTCTACCTCCTGTAGGAGGCAGGTTCAGAAGAGTGTGCATGTAAGCTTTCTTTAATCAATGTACTTTAGTCACATCCTTCTGCCGTGGCCACAGGTATGCTAATGAGAACCTTAATGCTCCTGGACTTGACTATAGAATCTTTCCTCAGTAGATTTGGAAACACATTGAGAAATCAGCCTCACAATCTGCAAGGGACAAGGAACGAGATTCTGAATGGTCATTTGCTCTCCTGGGAGGTGAACACTGCTTTGATTCACAGAATCAGGTAAGAATGACATTTTTTTAAATGGAGAGAGATGTAAAAGGAATCACAGCTCATCTTATTAAGACCTGGGTAAAGTCTGGAAGTTTTCATAGTTTTAGAGGCCCATTTGTGTCAAATTGTTAATTTTTTTCATAGTTGTATCCTTGAAAAACAGATCTTTGGGTTGCAAAGATGTGACAGATAGCTAAGCTTACTGGATTCTGACTGATCAAGAGACTCATTATGAAATCTGGAATCATTTAAGATACAGTGAGAGGGGCAGTCCCGTATGGTGGATTTGCATTCTGAAGACAGACAGGACTTCTGCCTTAATGTTTGATTTGAGAGTTTATTAATCAATGCTAGAAATAAACAGTGCTAATACAAAGTTTGATTTCCTGAAAGGGGGTGGTAAAGTCAGCTGAAGTTGTTTAAAAAGAATGGTAATGTATTAGCAGCATTCCTGGTAAATGAATAAATGAATAGAATGGAGAAGCATAGGAGGTAGATCATTCAAGACTAAGAAAGAGCTGAGAACAAGTGAATTCTTGCTTTGTATAAAGGGTTGATAGTGTAAGACCAACAAACACACACACACACACACACACACACACACACACACACAAAACCACACATGTAATCTGTGTTTCATAGACAAGCTGTGACCACATTTATGTATACAATCTTCATTCTGATGCTCTAGGGTTGAGATGCCCAATTGTTCTTCATCTTGGCTCAGAAGAAGCACTTAGAAATAGCTTTCAAAAAA
>CABHPH010156048.1:0-19883 GCA_902168325.1 Peromyscus nudipes | reverse complement strand
GTCTGCCAATTTGGCACCGCCTCAACAGGGATTGGTTCGAATAGCAGCCCAACAGTACATCTTCAGGACCTGTCGCTGTGGTAGGAAGTGGGCCCAGCGGGGCAGTAACTGTACTGGCTTGAAGAAGCATCTCCTAAAATACTTAAGTTTATGGTGCTAGTAATTGATTCCAAATACAGTAAAAGTCACCACTGCAAAAGGTCTTGTTCACCTGCTGCTGGTCCTGACAAAGTGACCAGCCTGGACTCCACTCAGGAAGCATTCCAGAGTGTTCTTCCTAGCACAGGCTGGTCTTTTAAGGAGAGCTGTTGTGCTTCCCTGGGGACAAGGGAAGCACTGCTTCTCAAGCACTGTGGGCCATGCAAAGCAAACCTATGTATATGGCACCCTCCATGTGGTAAAATGACCATGGTCGTCTTGCAGGATCCAGACAAAAGTGTGATACAGAAGTTAGGGGCTTGAGTGAAAATGTCAGGATCCTGGCTTTCCTCAGTAATTAGCAATGTGGCTTACGGCAAGTTATTTAGTCATTTGGTGTCTGCATTTCCTCCTCCGTAACATGGAGGTGCCGACACCTGTGTGATGGGTACCTATGATGACTAAATGTAAGTCCGTGGAAATGCAAGGAGCAGCGTCAGAACATCACGGTGCCTACTGAATGGTAGCTGCACTGCCGCCAGCTGCACCTCCCTGTTCTGACAGGACGTCATATCAGTCCTGATCGTTTCCACACCCTTAACAGTATGCTTCTTCGATGTTACTTCCAGCTTACAAACAAGATGCTTGAGAGCGATGAGCATCAAGTTCGCTTTTATTTCATTTTACCCCAATGTAAATATTACAGTGAACTTTTTTCACTCAAACTAAAATTAAAACTAAGTCAGGGTTCTTTTGAAAGCCAAAACTGAGTTCTTTTAGTGTTATGGGAATGTGACGTAAGGATGCCGCTTTAGACGGGTGACTGTACCCACTGCCGGCATTGCTGACGAAGACTACTTGAAAGCCAGTGGAAGAACAAAGGACAACAGCCCTTCCTTCCTTTCTCCAGCTCTCTTCCAGTCTTCTTTATTCCTGATTAGGTCCAGACTTGGACCAAAGAGGGGCATGGAATCCTAAGAATTGGGTCTGCATTGTGTTCAAGCTGGAAAGGACGGAGAGATCTTGTCATCCAGCCACACTGACAGACGAGAAAACAGGACGTAATAGAACCTTTCTTCTTGAGGCTCAGTTGCTTGTTGCTGGCAGGATTTAAGCCTGGCTCTGCCCATCCTTCACTGATGCCTCTTTGTGGAGCCAACTTATTTTACAAAGGGCCAGGGGTTTGGAGTTCCGTACACCACCCTCAGAACACTCTGTCACAACTTTCTTCTGTTGCTGCCACTAGAGTGTATTAGAACAGATTTAGACAAAAAGATGAGGAGGTCCAAGTGTGCTTTGACTTCTGACAAATCTGCCCTTAGGGATCAGAATCAGCCCATGAATTTTCTTAGTAGATGCCCAGCGAATAGTTAAGTTCCTGAAGCCCACTTTATAACAGACTGCTCTCACTACATGAAGAGATCCCATCTGAGCTCCTGTGGAGCTAAGTACTTGAACTTAACAGGCCCTTCAGCATCATCAGCATGAAGTGTAACAAGAACTATACAGACTAAGCTTTCTTCTGGTGGGTTAAAATTAAGTAACAGTGTGCTAAACATTTAATGCACATTGTCTGAATGTTTTTGTGTGTGTTTTTCTTGAAAGAAAAAAGAATTAAATCACCAAAGACTTTTCCCTTAACCCCATTAGAGCCAAGGACAATTTAACCTCAGGTTCTTGCTAACTTTCTTTAGACCGAGAAGAAGGCTGTAATTGTCACTGTTAGTATACAGTTCCTCTTTAAAAGGAACATTGGATTTTGGAACATGCTAGATACAGAAGAGTTGCAAAGGCAGTAGAGTTCTTTGTGGAGATCTTCCCCTGCCTTTCCCCGTGTGAACACAACCGTGCTGTATCAGTCAAGTGAAAGGAACATCTGCTCTCGACAGATCTTACACTTCACTTGGGTCTCATCGGTTCTCTGCCAGTGTCTCTTCAGACAGTGAGGGCCGTGGGAAAACATCAGGCCATGCTGAGGGGTTCTAGCAGAGTAAGTCAATCACGTTCTGTTCCCTAAGGAGAGAGCGCACTGGATGGTTACTGTCTTTATGAGTATCTATTTTAAAATGAACCAAAAGATTTCAAATTCGACTCCCAGTTAATTAGCCCATATGAAAATGTCCAGCAGTTACTGAACTTCGTGTTTTTCATCATGATGACTTGAGCTGAGGGCAAGTTCTTTCTGTGAGTGCAATGGTGCAGTCATTGGTGGGCCCGGGCTCTCTGTCCCCGGGAAAAGTAACTTAGCATGCATGCCCAGCAGTACTGATCCCAGTGTCCTGCTCACAGCTTTTGTTCTGCTCGTCCTTATGCCCTGTTTGTGAACGCGTATAAGTCACACGTAGTTTATTAATTATACATCTGTGGTGTGTGGAAGATGACAAGGTAGACTAAGACTTTCAGATCAGCATAATAGTTGTTAGAACTTTTCTCCCTATAAATTCTGATAACAGCAAACTGAAAGATTAAAATAGTGAGAGACACCCCGCCTTTTCTATTTTCGTTTATTTATTTTTTTATTTTGGGGTAAGGTAGAAAAATAAATTTTGAAAGGTTAATTTTACAAAATAAGAAAAGGCTTCTAAGCATTTATTGAGGAATAACATTTATTCCAATTCAGATACCTAGCCACAAAGATCCACGGCTTGTTGGCCTGCATAAAACGGGCCCGTTGACACAGCCCCGTCCTGTGAGACAGACGGTGTGTGAGTGACCCAGTGCCCTACGGATTTGTCATCACAGGGGAGACATTGGAGACAGACAGAGTCGTTCTTCTAAGACATTCTGACTGCTCAAGCTTTTTCATTTTTTATGAGAGATTGTAACCAAATGGAATGTTACAAATGTAAAGCATTTTTAGTGCATTTAAATGGTGTCAGCATATAGAGTCCATGTTTTCTCTTTGCCTGTATAAACTAGAAAGGCACTGCAGAGACCAAATAAACATTTTCTGTAAGTAAGAAGAGACGGGGAACGGAGCTGTTTTAAGTGGAAGACAGTGGCGGTGAATCTGAAGGACAGCCGAGAACTCGTCCCTGTCTGTTTTCTCTGCTGTGGGGAACTGTTTTCAAACTGGAAAGGGCAGGCAGAGCATTATTGAGATGGAGTTCCGAGGACTCGTCCCTGTCCATTTTCTCTGCTGTGGGGAACTGTTTTCAAACTGGAAAGGGCAGGCAAAGCATTATTGAGATGGAGTTGGAGCATATGGCAGGTGAGGAGTAATTACAAGGCATCGAGACACTTTAAATGAATTTAAGCTTTCCGATTTCTATAAGCTCTGCCTCACACTGAACACTTAGCAGATGTGATTGTCATCCACTATCAGTAGATGTCTTTTTCACAAATAGAAGAGACACTGAAGATTAGAGATAATCAGTGACTAATTTGCAAAAGGGAGAAAGATGACTTCTAAAAAATACAATCAAATCAAATGTCAGCCATTCCCCAGCAAACATGGTGAATAAATTATTAATCATGTCATCAGTGAGCACTTACAAGTGGCAGCTAGCCTGACCTTTGTGGAAAGCAATACCAAATCAATCCCATCTCATTTTAATGTTTTTATTCTTAAAAGAGAAAAAAAACTTTACATCTTCTGTGAGTTCCTGGAACAATTTAAAGTGATTTAAATAAGTGACTGTAAGGTAAATTATAGTACAAGTGAAGAGACAACCTGCAGATGGAGAAATCTTGTTAGCTATTGATCCTACGAAGAATTGATAATCAGAATATATCTGGAACTCCAGGACTGGCATCGTAGCTCAGTTGTCTTGCAAGCACAAGGTCCCAAGCTCAGCCCTTGAGACCCACATAAAAATACCAGGCCTGGTAGCTCATCTTGTGAAACCCCAGTGTTGGGGATGAGGAGACTGGAGGATGGGGCTTCTAACTGGTGAGCTCAAGGCCAGTGAGAGACCCTGTCTCAAGCGAGGTAGACAGCCTGCCTGAGGCTTACACCCAGGTTTGTCCTCTGGCCTCCACATGCTTGGACATATATACCTACATCAATAAAAGAAATGGAATATGGTGTTTCAGTGACGAAGATAGCGGTTGGGTTCTAGGAAGAATTCAAACATGTCAGCATAGCAACCTCTAGTCAGAGGTGCCTTCCTCAGTTTTTTGTTGTTGTTCTTTTGGTTTTTTTTGTTTAAAAATTTATTTTATTATTTAATGCACTTGAGTGTTTTGCCTGTGTATATGTATGTGCACCACGTGTGTGGCTGGTGCCCTCAGAGGTCATGGATACCCTGGAACTGGAGTTACAGATGTTTGTGATCTAATGTGTGTGTACTAGGAATTGAACCCGGGTCTTCTGCAAGAACAAGTGCTCTTAACCACTGAGCCAGCTCTCCACCCTCACCTCCCTCATTCTAAATAAGACCACAGCCAACCATTCTGAGAGTTCTTAAAACTTGGCCGCTGGGCAGCCAGCCGATATTTCTGTGGGTTGTATTTGTTGATATGTACTGTTTCCGAAACAACAACAGAAATGTATGCATTAGCTGTGGGGCTAGTGTACCGATTCCATTCATAGGTCGCACTCGTAAGCTGTCAGTCTTAAGTGGTTTCTGATTCCTTTGGGGCTTTACTCTCTTGAGCCTTACCTTCTGGAACCATGGTACCTTTGCTGCTTCACACTATCGAGTTAGCCGACTTTTCCACCCTGGTTGCTCCTGTGGTTGCTCTGTGCCACATGGTCTGCTCTCCAGAGCCAGGCCAGTGGTTAGGTGTAGCCAGTCCAGCCATATTTGACCCCAAGAGTAGTGCTTGGTTTTAAACACCACATTTCAAGAGGGATGTTGACAAGTTACAGATTATCCAGGTGAAGGTAACTGTACTGAGGAGTCCACACCTAGAATTGCTCTACAGTGCAGCCCCAGTGTATTCCAGCGTCGTCTCTGGCCATTGTCTCTCTTTTTTTTTCCAGGGGTGACTGAGCACCCCTGGAAATGTAATGCTCTCTATTTCCAGCACATGCCTTTTTCACTCTTTGTTTTTTGTTTTCAAGACAGGGTTTCTCTGCATAGCTCTGGCTGTATTGGAACTCCCTCTGTAGACCAGGTTGGCCTCAAATTCAGTTTGCCTTTCTCACTTTTAAAAAGTGAGTCCAAGAGTTTTTTTTTTTTATCAAAATTTTTTAATTAAAAAAATTTTTTTATTAGTTTTACATACCAAACCCACAGATCCCCCTCTCATCCCTCCTCCTGATCTCTCCTAGCCTCCCCACCCGCCCACCCCCCATCCCCTCCTCTAAAAGGGTAAGGCCTCCCATGGGGAGTCTGGAAAGCCTTTTTCATTCAGGTGAGGGAGGACCAAGCCCCTGCATCAAGGCTGAGCAAGGCATCCCACCTTAGGTAATAGGCTTCAGAAAGCCAGCTCCTGCACCAGGGGTAGATTGGCCATTGTCTCTTGAGGTAGCATTTGTTCTGTTCTGTTCCCCAACCTCTCAAATGTGGTGTCGTCTTTCAAGTTTCCGTTCTTTTACACAGGCCCCTTCCCTGTCTCTCCCTGGTGAATTCCTGCTCGAACTTCAAGACCCAATTTAAATGTTGTCTCCTCATAAAACCTTCCCTTGATTTGCCAAGATATTTTCATCTCTGAGCTCTCATAGCACATTAATCCAAAATGCTGTAAACAACTTCTTTTTAAGATCCTATAACTTTAAAAATTTATGAATGTGTTTATTTGTACAAATTACTAAGTTTCACTGTTGTGCTGGCTAGTTTTGTCAACTTGACACAGACTAGAGTCATCTGAGAAGAGGGAGCCTCAGTTGAGGAAAGGCTTCTGTAAGATCAGGCAGTGGGCAAGCCTGTTGGGCACTTTCTTAATTAATGAATGATGTGGGAAGGCCCATGGCCTCTACTTCAGCTGCTGACTCCCTTCAGTGATGTGGTGGTGTCAGCCAAATGAACCCTCTCCTCCCCAAGCTGCTTTGGGCATGGTGTTTCGTCACAGCAGTGACAGCCTTAGCTAGGACAACTGTGATATTCCATGATACACGCATACACTTGCTTAGACCGTCTCTCTCTGTCACTGTCTCTTACATTCTCTGGGTTCTCCCCCATTTCCTAGTAGTCCCTATTCTACTCTGAGGTGCTGTAGTTTATGCTTGGGAGAAAGCATGCAATACTTGTCTACCAAGACCCATGTAGTAAAACTGGAGGCCTTGTGAGTGACATGCTCACAGCTGCTCACGTCTGCTGTCTTGGTCCGAGGACAGCTTAGACAGTATATGAGTGGACAAGTTTGACTGTGTTCTAATGAAACTATATTTATGACACTAAAATTCCATCATTGTCCCATGTCAAATATATTCTCTTGATCTCCTCCAACCATTTAACCATTGTTCCAGGACTATACAAAACCAGGCAACGGACTAGATTTGGGCCAATGGCCATGTTTTCCTGGCCTCAGATCTAATTATCTTCATTGGCAGGCATTTGGTCAGTGTTAAGTGCCCAGGCAAAAGTATCTCCTTTGAGACATTCTCAGACACCCAAGGATGGAGAATTACAACATGTTTAAAATTGTTGATTCACAGCCTTAGAGAGACAGGAAACAAGTGTGCCCTGGGCTCACCCTGCCAGCAGATAGAGAAGTGCTGCCCCAAGCTACCTCACACTAACAAATTCTTAACTCCTTGTTGATAAGATAAAAAGGGAGATTATGGAATCTACTTTTTAAATGGAACTACTTGTTTTAAATAAGATAAGTAATGAAAATTTTTTGTCTAAATTTATCAAATATTAATGGACTAGACATCGTTAATGTAATTCTTGACTGTTTATGTTGTATATACTTATTGGATATAATTTTTCTTGTATTAGTTATAAGCTTTTTTAATTTTAGACAAAAGGAGAGGAAATGTGGTGGTATTGTGTTCCCCAGAATATTGTGTACCTTAATAAACTTATCTGGGGTCAGAGACGGAACAGCCACAATATTAAACATAGAGGATAGGCAGTGGTAGCACACGCCTTTAATCCTAGCATTCCAGAGACAGAAATCCATGTGTTCAAGGATATAGCCAAGCATGGTGACATACGCCTTTAATCCCAGAAAGCCAGCCTTTAATCCCGGGGAGTGGTGGTAGAAAGCAGAAAGGTATATAAGGCGTGAGGACCAGAAACTAGCAGCATTTGGCCTGGAGAAGCATTTGGCCTGGAGAAACATTTGGCCTGGTTAAGCATTTAGGCTTTCAAGAAGCAGCAGTTCAGCTGAGGCCCATTCAGAGATGAGGACTCAGAGGCCTCAGTCTGAGGAAGCAAGACCAGCTGAGAAGTTGGCCAGGTGAGATAGCTGTGGCTTATTCTGTCTCTCTGACGTTCCAGTGTTCACCCCAATAACTGGCTCAGATTTGTATTATTAATAAGACTGTTTAAGATTCATGCTACACCTTGTACTTACTTTCACCTTGGTTTATTAATTAGCTTATTATCTAACCACACTTAGGAATGAGTATTACACACGGATTCCCCTTTTTTCCTTCTTAGACTTCCCTATTGATTTAAGGTCTTCTCCCTCTCAATTGACCCCTTTCCCTTTAAGAGTTCACTGAGGCTCTTACAAGTCACTCCCACCTTGAGTTGTTCACCTATAGAACAGTTAGAGTTTACCAAGTCCAGAAACTCCTCTCCCATCTGTGCCCCGGAGAACGGTACAGTTTCAGGTGTGTTTAAGAGGAAAAGGTAACTAATGATTGAATGAAGGAATAAACAAAGGAAAAAGATGTATAAATCTTTGCTCACTGTTTCTTCTGTCACTGCGTGATTACTCCATCTGAGGATGTGAATGAGAAACACTAGACAACAGTGATCAATTTATAGGCTTTGGAAATGTTACTCTGGAAACTTCATTTGAGGATTCATTTACATTTGTTGTTGGTTGAGAGTGCTATCAAAGTGATGTGTTTGGGATGGATTGACATTTTCTGTGCTAATGTGGGTAAATGGATAAACTATAGGACAGGAAGTTTTTAACTAAAGGGAAGTTCCATTTGAATATGCCTAACGACAGCTTTAGAGTCTATAAATTGTGTATCTTAAGTAGTAAAATTTAGGGTTGGATTACACCAATGCAGTAAGTCATTTACTTGGGTTTAATTGGCATTTTAAAAAGATAGCATGTTGCATTTATGTAGTTTTTCAGTGTTATAGCACAGACGATACTATCACAAACATTTTAATCATGAAGACATAATGCACAACTGTTTCCCTTCACAGGCGAGATAAACTTTGGATCTGCATGGAGTTCTGTGGAGGCGGCTCCTTACAGGACATATATCATGGTGAGACTAGAGTTGCTTTATAGATACTAAGCAGTCTGTTATCTACTATATCCGACATTAATGTTGTTTAAGAAAAGAAAGCTATGCTTTATTTTTGAATTGTGTGATACATACGGATGAAAGGGGCATTTGCTGTATACAAGAGAAAGCTATATGCGCTGGAATTACTTGCCAACCCTGAAGGAACATCATAGTTAGTTCAGAACTTCAAACTCTGCCCTCGCAGAAACGGAAGGCTCTTAATGACAGAAGATAATGATACCTGAGTGTGATGGTTTAAAAGAGAATGTCCCCCATAAGCTCATATGTTTGCATGCTTGGTCCCCAGTTGGTGGACCTGTTTGGGAAGGGTTAGGAGGTGTGACCCGTGTGGAGGAGGTGTGGCCTTGTTGGAGGAGGTGTGTCACTGGGCGTGGGCTTTGAGGTTTCTCTCTGCCTGCAGTTTGGGTATCAGATGTGAGCTCTCAGCTACTGCTCCAGCACCACACCTCCCTGCTGGCCACCATGCTTCCTGCCGTGATGATAGTGGACTCACCCTCTGAAGCTGTAAGCTAGCCCCTGATTAAGTGCTTTCTCTCATAAGTTCCTCTTACATGGTGTCTTCTCTCAGCTAAGACCCTGAGTGGGGGTGATGCTGACATCATTGGCTTTGCTCTCAGGTGTTCATGGAGCAGCACCTAAATGTCTGTCTGTTCTCTTAGTGCAAAAATCTAGGGAATGAGAAAATGAAAGTCAGTGGTAGAATACAGAAGACTCATAAGATAAACTCTGTTTGCTGTTTTCTATGGGATATATTTTTTTTTTCTGTCTACTATTTCTATCCTGGTTCTGACTAGAGTAGGCTTATTCTTTCTCTGCAGGTTTACTTTTTGATTAATGTAAAACACAGTAACTCAATAATTCAAGCAGTCAATTTCTTTGAAAAAACATTGTACGTTTTCTCTTGAGTTCCTATTCTCAGTTGTGGAGCCTTTTAGTAATTCCAGGTTTGATTGTACTAAAGAAGACGGTGAAAGACCATTTTGGTGGGAATTTTACTAAATAATTCAGAGTTCCTTTCATTTCTCTTTATCTTCCTAGTACAGGTTTATTCAGTGTAAAAATGATGTAACAGCACAGTTGTTGCTGTGCTTTTATTTTATATACTTGTGGTCTAGTGTATTCTAACAACCACAGTCAAGGAGGAGAAAGGAAGGGTAGGTTTTCTGAAATCATCTTCCAAAGCTCAGAGGGGAGAGCGGGCCTCATTCGTCTTGAGACGATAGGCAACTTTTGGGTAGAAATGGGAGGAAGTGTGTTCTAATAGTCAGTGATGTAGAATGGCACTGTGGCACACAGGAGGTCACTCCATTTAGCCTAGGATGGTGCATATAGGGGCCAAAATCAGAGGTGAGAGCCTTGAAAGCCAGGCGGAAGAGCATTTGTGATGCTTGAAATTGAAACCTGGGCCATGTGTATGGTAAGCAGGGCTCTACCACCAAAGCGTATCCTTCACTCAAATTATAACTTTTTTTGAGATAGGGTTTCTCTGTGTAGCCCTGGCTGTCCTAGAACTAGCTCCATAGACCAGGCTGGCCTTGAACTCACAGAGACCTGCCTGCCTCTGCCTCCCAGAGTGCTAGTATTAAAGGAGTGTGCCACCACCTCCTGGCCAAATTACAACTTTTAAAAATAAATCAAATGAAAACCTCATAAACTCTAGGATTCTAGGAAGAGAAGAACTTCTCTTTCATTGGATAAAGAAACCTAGAGTGTTATACTGTTCCCCACATAATGGCAGCATGGAGATGGGGTGAGGGGGTGGGGGATGGCAGGGTGGGGAGGCATCTGCAAAAAGAAAAGGAAACTTGTTTGACATGTCCACACAAGCATACAGCATTACAGCTTAGTCAAAAAGTGTTACATACTGCCAGGACACTAATTACTTCATGGAAACCTGGGTACGGCCACAAGAGTGAACATCGTGGCAGTGGGAGCATGTGGAAATGGCTGCTCACATCTTGACAGACAAGAAGCAAAGAAAAAGTCAATACTGAGAAGTCCAGGGCAAGATACAGCACTAAGGACGTGTCCCCAGTGGCCTGTTTCTTCCAACTGTGCCCCCAACACTTCTTACTTTTCACTGCTCTCCATATTCCCGTGATATTATAAATCCATCAAAATAGCAATATATTTATTAAGTCAGGACTCTCGTGACCTAATTGTCTACAGAAAGGCCGTCACAGACACTCAGGTGTGCTTCACTAATTTTCCCGATTGTTATATAATCCCATTGACAATGAAGATTAGCCATGACATTATTAAATACCATAGTCACTGGGTAATCCATAAGCAGAAGAAACTTATTTCTTATAGTCCTGGAGACTGAGAAGTCTAAGATGGAGGTGCCAGCAAGTTGAGTGTCCAGGAAGATAGGTGACAGCATCTAGTGCTGTCACATGGTAAACAGAAAGGAAAGGCAGCGGAGACTCCCACATTGCTTCTGATCTCATTCTTAAGAAAGTAGCCTCTTCATGGGGCTCATCTCCTAGGTCTTACCTGCTAATACTATCACACTGAAGATTCAGCATGCGAGGCTAGAGGGTGAAGTGTTTACCATGCACGTGTGGAGACAGTAGCTTGGAACCCTGACACCCATGTAAAGCCAAGCTAGTGTGTTCCACCGGTGATCCCAGCACTTGGAAGATGGAGACAGGCAATCCCCAGAGCACGATGGCTAGCTAGACCAGCTGAGGTGGTGGCCTCTGGGTTTAAGATGGCTAGCTAGACCAGCTGAGTTGGTGAACTCCATATTTAAGAGAAAGACCCTGTCCCAACATATAAGATTGAGAGTGATTGAGAAAAATACCCAACATCATCCTGTGGCCTGCACACACGTGTGCAATCACAGGTGAATACACACACCATGAAAAAGATTCCACATGAATTTTAGAGGAACATATACTCAAACCATAGCAAATGCACACACAGGAAATAGTATGTACATCCAGAGGATAAGCTATGACTACCATACTTTCAGTTTTCAGTGAGTGAAGTAATTCAGCATATAGCAAGCAAAAGTAAAAGAAGGTAGCAAGAGGCAGATAAATAGAAGCTTCAGATCGCGCCCAATCACTACTCTATAGCATCCAGCAGAAATGACTGCCTGGGGCAGCCTCATGACCGCGAGTAAAGGCAACACCATCCACCTGGGGGCTTAAAACACCCAGCAGAGACTGACTGGGGAAGTCAGCTGGAACTCCCAGGTGAACTTTCTCTGTGGATGGGGTTGCAGCTTTGCTTCCACTGGTTTTTTACATGTGGGAGATAAACAGCAGCAGCCTCTGTGGGAGATGCTTCACCTCTTCGCTCTTCTCAGGGATGTGGTGTTTGTAACATCCTTGGCTGCTTGCTGCCTTTCTCTCCCCATTACAGTGGCGCCAGCCTGACCCAGCTCGGGAGCTTTGGAGGAGACAAGGGAGGGCCTCCTCTTCTTTCCAGTCTTGAAGCAGCACGCAGCAGTCCGTCAGTGTAATTTACATTACACTTAGGATAAATGAAGGCGAGTCCATCACTGTGGAAAAGCGTCTGCACTAGTGAAAGAGCAGGTTTCCACATGGGTGTGCTGAGTTTGGTTGTGCTCCTTTGTATGTGCAGTGTGTGTAAAGCTGCCATGGCTCAACTCCCAGGCTTCTGACTTAGCAGTGGTGTGAAAGGCGTACATGTAGATTCAGTACAAACCCTATGCCAGCTTTTGAGTTTGGCCTTTCCCCAGGCTGCTGTTCTCTACCATGTATGGTGAGAGCTCATGTACTCTTGGTTACATTAGTAGATCCCACAGATCCCACTGAGCAACCAGACCCCGAGGTAGCAACTGATGCTTCTGTGTCCAGGACTGCTTAGCTGTGATGACGTATGTTGGTATATGAAATTCATTTTTGACCTAGAATATTGTCAACTTAAAGTGGATTTATCTAGAACATAACCCATTGTAAGTTGAAGATCATGTTATATAAAATGCCTATATAAAATCAACTTATAGATTATAGATAGAACTTTTTATATTATTGAGTAATATTCTGGATAGGGAAGAGACCTTTGCTTTCTTAACTTCTGTATTGACTAGAATTTTCATAGAAAATGTACTTTAATTTTATAACTACAGTGGTGATACTTTTAGGGAAAATATTGATTTAAAGCCAGCTGTGATACATGTTACTCATCAATAAAGAAACCTTAATGAAAGCTTATGCCACTTGGGCATTCTTTTAACATTTGTGAGTATTAAATCAGCAGAGTGTAAAATAAAATCAATTTTAGTCTTTCATTTGTTTATAAAGATAGTATGGCTTTTCTGTGTCAGGCATTGTTGCAAACACTGGAAATACAGCAGTGAGCATGTCAGACTTAAAAAGAATCACAGTGAAAACTCTGCCTTTTGGACATTGGGTCTAGCAGAATTGCTTAGGTATGTTGAGTCTGTTCTTAATGGGATTTGTATGTCACTTAGTGAAAGCGTGTGTTGTTAATCTTGCTGATGCTGATTTTCTTCTCCTACAGTAACTGGGCCCCTCTCAGAACTGCAGATTGCATATGTTAGCAGAGAAACACTACAGGCAAGTCATATTTAAAGTGCTATTCTTTATTAAATGCTTGTGTACTGTGCATTACTGTTAGGGGACAAGATCACCTAGAACACTTTTAATGCAGTTGTATCATTTTACTTACGTGTATTGTTCTGGTTTTGTGGTGTGGGGGGTTGAACCCAGGGCCTCACACATGCTAGACAAGTGCTCTCCACCAAGCTATATCTCTGGCCCTTAATACATTTATAAACTGTTAGAAACACAAGCTATATTTACAATTAAATACTATAAAGCCTAAAGATTATAATGTAACCTAGACTTCAAGCACTGTGGGTCTGTATATTCCTCGTAAAGACAAAGAAAGGCTTGAACATTCGGTAATATCAGAGAAATTGAAATGTATTCTGATTCTGGTGGGACATACACTTTAAAAATTCCAACTGTTTGCACAGTTCACGAAGTGTTGTTTTAGAAGAATCAGTGGTTCTATCTGAGCTTTCTTTCTCATTCTCGTCTGGACTCTGGTGTCTTCTATAATAGTTCATTACAATGAGTTGATACTTGGTCTTCTATAAAGAGTAAATAAAATAGTGACCACTACTCACTTGTGCCGTATGATAAATCTTGCTTATTTTTCTTTTTCTTTTCTTTTTTTTCTTTTTTGAAACTAGGGATTGTATTATCTTCACAGTAAAGGAAAAATGCACAGAGATATAAAGGTATACATTATACTTTCAGCCTGTTTTTTTGCTTTTAAATGACCTGTTTTTCACTTTAAAAATCACTGAGCAGACTTCTTTTGATTATTCTGTTTGATAAGTTTGCCACCTGAAATATATTGCAGTAATAAACGTGAGTGATCTGTGGTGGGTCTCACTACATTCTTAGAGTAGCGTCGTTGAGGCGGGACTACGGAGACTGCCGTTTAAAGTGTGGGTCCAGTGGGTTAGTTTGGAGTTTTGTTCAGTTGGTTTTGGTTTGGAGGTAGTTAGAGACATTGTACATGTAGGTCAGGCTGTCCTCAGACTTACTATGTAGTTGAGAATGTATTTGAATTCCTGTTCCTTTTGACTCTGTCTCCCAAGTGCTGGAATCATAGGCAAGCACCACCACACCTGGCTGGATTAGTGTTTTTATAGTTGTTTTGTTTGTTTGCTTTTTGGGTTTTTGTGTGTGTGTGTTTTTGTTTTTTGTTTTTCGAGACAGGGTTTCTCTGTGTAGCTTTGCACCTTTCCTGGAACTCTCTCCGTAGCCCAGGCTGGCCTCGAACTCACAGAGATCCACCTGGCTCTGCCTCCCGAGTGCTGGGATTAAAGGCGTGCGCCACCACCGCCTGGCTTTTTATCTCATTTGTAACTTATTTGTTTATAAGGTACAAATTAGCTCCATAGCTTCCATAAAATCATAGTAAATTGCACAATTACTGTATCATCTACTAGTCTGGTGCTCTTAAATTAGTGAAAGATATCATTAGTAATGTATCTGCATGGGTGGAGGAAGCCCTGGTCACTCCCGGAGGACAGCGGCACTGGCCAGGCTGGGATTGGCTCAGGCTGACAGGACTCCTGAGGGGGTTTCTACTGCACTCTCCACTGGAAATGGTTCTTCCTTCCGTTATTTCCTTCTTCTTCGTTTACTTCCTTATACCATTCTCTCCCTCCTTCCTTCCTTCCTTCCTTCCTTCCTTCTTTCCTTTCTGTTCCTCCCTCTCTTTCTTTTTTCCCTTCTACTCTTCTGCTGTGTCTTTCTCTTGTCAGTTAGAGGTAGGGGAATCTAAGAACATTTCCCTTGAGCTGCAATCATACCAGCACGTTGGATTAAAGAGCTGCCTGCTTTGGCGTTTAAAAGTTGCATGGGGGTAGCTGTAGACCCACAGCTAGTGATGGGTGTGCTAGCTGACTCTAACCTCTTGAGAAAGCCATTAGGATAGAAAGCCTCATCTGTCAAGAAGCAGGACAGTCATGTGCCTGCAATGGTGAGTTCCGGGGTGGGGAGGGACGTTTTAAGGATGGGAAATACAATAGTCAAGTTTAAAGTACAATCAGAGCAATGAAACGCGAGGCTAAAATAGAGTGTAGCAATGGTATGTGATCAGCCAAGAAGTAGCATTTGGATTAAAATGTGTCACTTCTGTGTAAGCATTCATATCTTGTTATGAGCAGGGAGCCCTTTTTAGGGGAACACATTATGTAAACATCATGAAATTAACTAAAAAGTGGACAGCAATGTTTTCTATAATTATGCAACATTTTAATTGAACACATTTTAAATTTTAGCATTTCTAGATCTAAGGCTGTGGTTATTTAATATGTATAGTTAACCTAGTATATGTTTCACCTAATAAAATGTCTGCCTCCCACTCAACTAAAATGTTCTCCCTTTGAAGGGCGCTAACATTCTATTAACGGATAACGGTCATGTGAAATTAGGTAAGTAAATCAGAATTCCATCACATGCACACATCTTTTCTGAATTGTAGTTGGGTTTGGTTGGGGGTTTTGTTTGTCTTGTTTTTCAGGACTACAAGTCCTCTGTCCTAGATCACCCCTAGGGATAGCATATTTGTTTTTTCAGGACCACAAGTCTCCATCTGTCCTTGGTTATCCCTAGGAATAGCATATTTATTTTTCAGTGGAGATCTCATTGCAGGCCAGTCACCTCTCATTTCCTTCCCCCTAAACAGTTTGTCCTTCACAAGAAACAGATTGTTGCAAAGACACCATGAAGTCATATGCGTTGGGACTCTTCCACCTCTAAACCCAGGGGCTGGGCTTCCAGCAGGAAATCTCTATAAAACTGTAACCAGAAATGAGGACAAAAATAAAGCAATAAATGTCCAGTAACCCCAAAAATCCTACATCATTTATCCAACTTTAAAAAGCAAACGCACTATTATTTATATAAGAATAGAATTTCAATGCTAAGCCAGGCGGAGGTGGTGCACGCCTTTAATCCCAGCCCTCGGGAGGCAGTGGCAGGTGGATCTCTGTGAGTTTGAGGCCAGCCTGGTCTCCAAAGCAAGTTCCAGAAAAGGCGCAAAGCTACACAGAGAAACCCTGTCTCGAAAAACCAAAAAAAAAAAAAAAAAAAGAATTTCGATGCTAAGTGTTGCTTTACTTTAAACAGTAACTTACAAGGTATAATTACAATAAAGTTCAGAACCAGTAATGACTCGGTATGAGTTTAAAACAGGAAAAGTGTTCACTATAGTAACTTTATTAACTGATAACAAGAATGTTTTAACAAATATGGAAAAATTAGTTTGAAACTATTTGGAACAAACTAAATTTCAAAATATACATTTGTTTTATAGAAATGTCAATTAGGCTCTGGATATTAGCCTAGTGGGAGCCCTTGAACAGAGTATACAAGGCACTAGGTTTGTCCCTGGCTCCACAACATAAACAAACCAATAAAACTGCCTTGAACTACAGCCTACTGTAGGATTGATCAGGTTGACAATATTTCTGTAGTAATTAACATACGAGATAGTTTTCCTAAGGAGCCTGCCAGTATGAGAAAAGTAGGAAGGATTCGTCGTGTTCTGTTCAGTCCTGTGCCCTTGCTGTCTTACCTAGGGAGCAGTTTCTACGAGCAGCCCATCCGTGGCGATGTTCTATACCTTACTTTCTCTTAGGATGGATTTAGAGTCGTCAAGCACACTAGAAAATACTAGGACTGCGCATGCTTAGGGAATCATGACAAATCCCCACTAGTGACCGCATTGTGCTGCCGAGGTCAGGATTTGGGGACTGTCGTGTTGGGGTCTTTTCAAGGTGGGTGGGTTAACCAGTGGCCATCTTAGTCTGCAGATGTCACTCTGCATCTGGCAGAGAGTAACTAGAATAGACAGCTACTTAAAGGTCCTTTCTAGTAGTACTCCTTGAAATAGTCCTAGAAACTAGAAATTATATCAGTAAGTGTGGGTTTCCATTTTCCCAAGCCCGTTCTTTCCTATAAAAATGATTTGATCTTAACCTTTGTTGTTGTTTGGTTCATGCGAGTTACAGGGGAATCCATCTGGCCGTGCTACAGACTGCTGTGTGATATTTTAATTGTCCATCAAAGTTAAAAAATGTAACATGTATGTGAATGGAATGAAAATAGTTATTGAAAGTTTGGTATTACCTTAAATGATTTCATTTTCTCTCTCTCTCTCTTTTAATAGCTGATTTTGGAGTTTCTGCACAGATAACAGCTACAATTGCCAAACGGAAGTCCTTCATTGGTACCCCATATTGGTAATCTTATTTTAATTTACTTAAAAATTTTTATTGTCCTGTCATTATTGGATACAGCATTTCTTTAAAAAAAAAAAAACTGGACAGAATTCCTAGGCCTAAGACAGAGTGCATGAAGGTAATCAGTGAGTTTAGTAGTTTAAACATGTATTCTTATGGATGGATTGCTTGGCCAAAAAATATACTACATAATGATTTTCATAAGGCAGAGAAGTCTTTAAAGTTTGATTCAGTTGTTAGGTTCCCAATACTTAACACATATTTTAATGTTTTTATATTTATCACTTTCTTCCTACATGTTCTGATGATTATATTAGTCACAGTTTTCAAGAACCTTGCTGGTTTTGGTGTTTCTGGGAACTGAACGTAGGGCCTCAAACATGCTAAGTAAACAGTCTACCACTGAGCTGTCTCCCCAAACCTTTGTGCAGTCTTGGTTGACTGAGATAAAAGGCAGGTTTCTGGCATTTGGAATCTTCCCTGCCAGGCCCCAGTTCAATCCTTCCATCTTTTTCTAGCAGTCTCATCCACAGACCTTCCTTTCTGACCATACCTGTCTCTGGATAGTCTTTACTATTGTAGGAAACCCGTCCTGTCGTTCATTCATTACTTCATCATTTCGGCCACGAAACTGTGCCTGGGTGGCTTAGCTGAGCACTGAGCAGTGGTGGGCAGGCACAGCACTGCTCTGGTTTTTACCACTGTATAGTCTTGCCATGCCTTCAACATCAATGCTCCCATTCCCCGGACATCTCTGGTCTGACCCTCAGTACTCAGCTGCTACTGGGTTTTTGTTTTGTTGAAGTGGGGCATAATAAATATAATTTCTTATATTCATTTGTCCCTTTATCAAATACAAATTTTTAAAAGTCAACTAGAGCTAAAATGACTTTTATAAAAAACTTATAGCCCTATCTTTTGCTGTGTCTAGTACAAGCCATTACTTGTAGACTTTGTTGGAGTAGTTGAAGATTTCAGCCTCTCGTTCATCTTTCATTTGTCTTGTCCTTACAGTGTTCTTGCTGAACCAGTTAGTAGTCTACCACCACTCTTCACTGTTCCTTTTTTATTGGCTTAGATCTTGATCTCCTAGAAGACATCCCGTAGCTCCTCACATTGCCCAATTCTGTAAGATGTGTCTGTATGATTTTCTATACCCATAAAACCTGTCAAGCTATTGGGTGTGTGTGTGTGTGTGTGTGTGTGTGTGTGTGTGTGTGTGTACACATACAGGAACTTTACTGCATGTTAGGCTGACACTCTACAATTGAGCTACATCCCCATGTTTTTCTTCCTGGACTAATTCTTTCTGGAGTCTTCTGTCTTTTCCACTCTGGTCTGTGTATGCTCAGGTGTAACCTTTAATAGAGCTTTGCCCCGGGAGCGCCTTTCTTGGATTCTAGGTCTTCCTCTTTTTACCTTTTTTGAAATACATTTTAGTATCTTTCTGGTAAAAGGTGTATGGATGTCAGAGCTTTAAGACTTTGCATTTCTAGCTTCTTCACATTTGATTGGGTATAGAACACTAGGTTAGATTTTTTGAGGTGTTGTGTATGTGGCTTTTCTGTGATGCCGAGGAAAGCCATCATGATGTGCGTCTCTTTGACTGTAACCTGTCCCTCCCCCCATAGTGATGCTTCCTATTTTGATATTCCATGATGATTCCTGCTATTGATATCCCAGCTATTTGTTGGTTTTCACCTTTATTCATTCACACTTGTCATTGGTTTGCACCCGAGATTAGAGTCCTTCGCATTCTAGATGGTCTTCCTGGGAAGTGCTCCTGCAGTGTAGACTTGGTCATTTCTCTGCTGTATTTCTCCTCAGGGTTTCATTGGTTACACCTCGGGCCACTTGAATCAACCCTACTAGTTTTCTCACTTTCTCCCACTTTATTTGTTTGTTTGTTTTCTAGACAGGGTTTCACTATTTAGATCTGGTTGTCCTGGATCTCACTCTGTAGCCCAGGCTGGCCTCGAACTCACGAAGATCCGCCTGCCTCTGCCTCACACGTGCTGGGATTAAAGGCGTGCGCCACTCCGCCCCATTTCTTCCACTTAAAAAAAATCTTATGTTCAAGATCCAGGTGAATCTGAGATTTCAGGGCTAGCTGATGGTCTGTCTACATAGCAAACTGCAGGCCTGCCAGGGTTGCAGAGTTGAGAGGGTCAAAAAATCTTCAGGTTTCTGCAAGAATTCCTCAGCTTTTTACATTTAGACTTTCATGAAGGAGGCTTCCCTCAAAAGTTTAAAAATTATTGTATATTAGTTCACACCAAAGAGCAAGATGGTAGCAGCCATCTCTAGAACTGAGTATGGTAAATATACCTGTAGTCCCAGCTTTGGGGAGGCCGAAGAGGAGTGGGGGAGACACTCACTGGAGCCCCAAGATGTTGAGGACAGCATGGGGCAAATTGAGCCTGGCTGGGAATACGAAAGCAAAGCTGACTCACTTCTCAGTGTGCAGCAAAGGTAAGGTATGGGCCTGGTGGTTAGTTTTCCCAGCATGGGCAGGCAGAGGACACTGAGGAATTCCGTATTCTAGATCCACTTTGTTCCTGAGTGAAGCCTGTCATGTTTCTCCTTGTCCTTGTCCTGTGGGAATGAGGAAGGAGTAATTGCTGGGCTCAGTGGATGAGAGTAGGGATC
>CABHPH010156047.1:9179-36825 GCA_902168325.1 Peromyscus nudipes | reverse complement strand
CTCTTCATGTGGGTGACAGTTGTGTAGCTTGGTCTGTTTGTGGGGCCCCCTAGCAGTGGGATCAGAACCTGTGCCTGGCACATGAACTGGCTTTTTGGAACCTATTCCGCATGCTGGGATGCCTAGCTTAGCCTTGATGCAGGGGGAGGAGCTTGGTCCTGCCTCAACTTGGTATGCCATGCTTTGTTGACTCTCATGGGAGGTCTGTTCCTTTCTGAAAGGAGGAGGAGTGTATGAGGGGAAGAGTAGACGGGAGGTGGGGAGAGGGACCGGGAAGAGAGGAGGGAGGGGAAACTGTGGCTGGTATGTAAAACACACACCACACACACACACACACACACACACACACACACACACACACACACACGACCTAGGCTACACTGCTTGCTCATCATTGGGAACTCCAGTTTTCTACTTGTGGAGCAGGATAATGACACCTGAGCCCTGGGGCATCTCACAGGCATGCTGTACCAATAAAGCATTTAACCAGCACACAGCACTACAGATAGGCTTGTCAAGTGAACAAATAAAAAGATCAGTGAAACATTGCTGAATAGTTATGCACAAAGGAAAACATTAATTTGCATGAAAACAGGAGACAAAGGAAAACAATCATGTTTGCTGACGATTGGAATGTATCTTTATACAAGGTAAGCCTCGAGATTTACAAGAAACCTTTATTAGAGAAAACGATGGCAGCATGTAATATATCTTTTGTAAATGTGAAGTTCAATGAAGTAGAAATATTTGAAGCGTCTTTTTTACTTTTAATCATTTTTTGACTCATTAAGGGATTCTGTGAATCCTAAATTGGTGTTTTGTGGCACACAATGTACTGTGGAAAAAATGCTTGTTCAAAATAAGTTTAAGAGATAGCGCCTTCAACAAAATGAAGCAAATTTATTTATTGGAGGATGTATCTGAAGCTTAACATGAAAATAGTCTGTTTGCAAGAGCAGCAGGGAGAAGACTTCATGGGAATCTGACGCCCGGCATTTCCTGCATTTACTTGAGATCCCTTTCTTCTTTTCTTCTTCCTCCCCTTCCTCTATCTCTTCTTTCTCCTTTCTCTGCTCTTTCCTTCCCTCCCTTCCTCACTCCCTCCCTTCCTTTCTTTTCTCCTCCTCTTTCTTTCTCCTTTCAGTACTGTCAATCAGGAGAACAGTTTTAAGTAGGAAACAGCTTTAGAAATGCTGTAAGTTTTTTGAACTGTTATTTATTAAAGTTTATTCTTGTTTTCAATCTAGCCATTGCAATGGCTTAATTGGAACTCGTTATTTTATTTGTTTATTTTGCATTAATTAAATTTATTTATTCATTGACATTGTCCTATCTACAATGATTCCTTTTCCTATATGGTTATAGGAAATCAAATATATAAATATATAATCTTTCTCCCATCCCATCAACTCCTCTCTCTTACCTACAAGTCCCTTTTCTACCCACAAGTCTTACCATTCTGTGTGGGGACCCACAGAGTTTAACTAGGGCTATTCTCATGACCATGAGCGTGAAACTACCCATTGGAGCCTCACCAGTAGGTATACAAATGACAATGACTCCCCCTCACTAAGTACTTACCCAAAAGCCTCACGAGCCCTTCCCCCATCCATATGGACTGAAATGAGAGTCCTCAATGTAGAAGTAACAAACCCATGTGGAGACACTGTGCTGGGTGGTTGGTTACCTGATTCTTCTTGCAAAGTGACAATCTCTTGCACAGCAGACAGTGGGAATTCAATTAGCAATATGATGAATTCATGACATATGTCTTTTCAGGGTTTCTTGCATGTTGTGGAGTCTCTGGACTGTAAAGAATTTTGTAGCTCAGCTGATAGAATGTCTGGTGAGCATGTATGAAGCCCTGGGTTTGGTTCCCAGCCTCTCATGAACTGTACTCCCAGGAAGTGAAGGCAAGAGAATTAGAATTTCAAGATCATCTTCAGTTAATTTGAGGTCAGTCCATACTACTCCAGACCTTTTCTGGAAAAGAAAAACAAAACTTATTCTATTGTGAAAATTTGTAGAAATCAGTAAGGGAGCTGGAGAAAATGAAATCAGTTGAAAAATCATTTTCATTATTATGATTTCCTGAATGCATGACAAATTAGTTGTAACAATGACAGAAAAATTTTAAACAGATGAGGATTAATTTAATATATCACGTACAAATTTGTTCAGGGAAAACTATGACACGTTAGGAGAATGATAATAGAGGAGAAAATGGAAAGCTGGTTTCTCATATTGCTGGGAAAGTGTAAAAATAGGAAAGATGGCTTTCGCTAGATTATTATAACTTAATGAAGCGTTTAGCAGAAACTGGGGAGCTGGAAATGAAAGCCATCTGGGGAAAACCTGGTCAAGAATGCACAGATGATGCCAGTAAGACAATGGTCACGATGACAATATTGGGATACACTTAGAGTAATGACGGGGGATTTGCTTAACTAAAAGGACAAAGTACAGATTGCACACGGAAAACCACTCAGTGGCATTATTCAATATGAATGCTTTGAAAGAATGACCACAGATGTAACATGTGCTTAGCAAGTGGTTCTTACTACCCTCAGACAGAGTATGAAAAATGGAAAACAAGCCAACAATGTTGAACACAATCTCAGAGTAAGAATGCTATTAAGATACCAGGTCTATGCTTCACTTTTTCCCTGTATAACAAAGGCAATAACAAAAACACAAGCTAGGAAGAGAGGAGAGTAACACATTAATCCTAGCTGTGAGAGGAGGCATCTTCTTGTGTAAGGAAAGAGGCAATGTCATTAGGGATAAGATTGCATTTGTCAAAAACACAGCATTGAAAGACAAGGTTTTATAGAAAGAAATGTGATAAAACAGGAGAGAACAGAGAGAAACTCAATGGAAAATAGATTTTAGGTACAAATATTTGAAATGACACATATAAAATATATTGAGGATGCCACAAATGTATTTTTAACAAATGGATGCAATATGTACTTTGCTCTGATGCAAAGACATGTGGTACTATTTTCTATCCTTTGGCAGAGAGACTAATCCCTGTGCATACGTAACTTTTTAGGGTACAGGGGACTTTGTAGATGTGCTTAAATGGAGGAGGGAAAATTGTTCTGGATGATTCATATGGCTCTGATGTAAGCCTAAGGGTCCTTACAAAGAAAAGACAGAGGTATAAAGGTCAAAGGAGAGAAAGGTGGAAGTGGAGGTTGTAAGTATCACACTCCCTGATTTGAAGATGGAGGAAGGGACCGTGAACCGAGAGACACAGGTAGTCTCTAAAGCCTGTAGAGAACCACGAAATAGACTCTCTTCAGATATTCCAGAAGGAATATAGCCTTAGTGACCCACCAGAGGCTCCGATTTCTAGAACTGTGAGAAAATAAATTTACTTTTTAGTCACTAATTTTGTAGTAATTTGTCACAATAATCATAGAAACTAACATAGTCCTCAAAATGACCACCTTCTGGGTAGGATATGTGGGTAGGGTTGGTTGTTACTTCTGTGATTAAGTTACTAATCAGCAGCCTTCGTAGTAATCAAAGGGGATGGTAGAAACTGGGGAAAGGGCTTAGTCTGTAAAGTACTTGTCCCACAAGCATGAAGATCTGAACTCAGATTCCCATCAGCCACGTAAAAAGTCACATACTGGGAAGGTGGAGACAGGTGGGTCCCTGAAACTCAATGACCAGTCCACCCTGCCTAATTGGAGAGCTTCAGGGTCAGTGAGAGACCCTATCTAAAAAAAATAATGAAGTGTAGAGAGATCAAGGAAAGCAAATCTTGATTGATCTTTGACACACACACACACACACACACACACACACACACACACACACGCGCGCGCACACACACACTCCCCTCTCTCTTCTCCTCACCTAGTCTTCCTGTGGCTACACCATTAGAGAAGATGACCTTCCTTTTGCCAACTGTTAACATTCATGAGCTCTTCAGGAAGGGGTGTGGTCTTATGGGAGTCTCCTCAGTCTGCGATGGCAAGTTGAGAATCAGTCTGAGCAGGTAGCCAGTGCTGCTGTGTGTTCACGGCTGCAAAGAGCACACCCTATCTGGAAGGCAGCATTTCATGGCACTCCTTCCCATCCTCCTGTTTTAGTTCTTTCCGCCTTCTCTTCTGTGAGCAAACATCTTGGTGACATGAACGAAACACCAGTAGGACATTAGCTTATCCAGTGAGTGATACTGAACTAAAGATGGAGAATCACATTGATGAGACAGCACCAAGCAATAATCAGCCTCTCACTTCGCCACTCATTGGCTCTGTGCTCTGAAACTCTGACATGTCCTTACTGTTCAGTGTTTTCATGTCTAAAATGAGGATAGTCTTGGTATGTGTTTCATAGGCTTGCTGGGAGAATTCGGAAAAGCAACACCTGGTACAGTTCTCTGTCCTCTAGAAAAGCTGAATGAATGAAGCACTCCCACCATTATTATAAGTATCATTTTATGAAACTGAACTAGGAGCTTCTGTTGCCGATTTGTTGAAACCTCTTGCTTCACCTTACAAGTAAGGGCTCTGAAATGAGATTAACACCTGACTTAGGCTATTAATTAAATGACCCACAAAAAACACCTATCATAGTGTTTGACACATAGCCAACTCTCAACAGACCTTTGTAATTATTATTTCTATCATTGTTACTATTATTTGGAGAGGAAATTGATAGAGGAGAGCAGGGAACCACAACCCAAGTGAGGCCTTTGTTCTTTTTTATTTGTGACCAATTTCCAATTTCTTTCTTTTCTTTGGCTCCAGGATCTGTAGGTCTTCTAGGTCTTCAGTGGTGTTATTGCTGTTGCGTGTGTGTGTGTGTGTGTGTGTGTGTGTGTGTGTGTGTGTGTGTATGTGTGTGTATGTGCGTGCATGTGTAGTATTGAATACATGTTCATGTGTAGACCTTTGGAAGCCAGAGATTGACATTACCTTACTCTATCTCTCTCCATCCCTTTTTTTGAGACCTCGCCATTCATTAAACCTGGAGTTCAGTAATTTGGATAGATTGACTGGCCAGCAAACCCTAGAGATCCCTCTGTCTCTGCCGCTCCAGCACTGGGGTTGTGGGCTTGCCCTCTTGCTCCCTGCTTTTTTGTGTTGGAGATGTGAACTGAGGTTGTATGTTTATGGGAAGCATACGCACCTTCCCAGGTCCAGTTCTCGATCTTTTTGACATTTTCTTCCTCTTCCTGCTTTGGCAATTCTCTAAATTATCCGTTTGGTATCAGATTTGGCATTCTATACAATTCCTGGCCACTTGAGTGCAGGTGTGTGTTTGTATACATGGATGGAGCTGTGTAATACATATATGTACAGTGTATGTGCATACATAATAATCAGTGTGCATAGGTATGTGTGCATTGTACATTCTGGAGGTGTGCACAAAAGAGAGTGCAGGGAAGGTGGATGTGGCTGCTTTGGAAGCGTAAACCATACATTTCATGATTACCTGTCTCAAAGAAAGGTGCATTCATAAACAGTGTGGCAGGTATCTCCGCCCACTGAGCCCTGCCTCGTCACCAGTAAGCAAGGCTAGATGGGGAATGAGAAGTAGCTGGAGGGTAGGTTCTTTCACTGCCAAGTATTCTTGCAGACAAATCTTTCCTGGAGTCACTTTCACTATCTTGCAAACCTCGGGCAGCTCTGAGACTTAGAAATGTTCCCAGTGGCACAAAACTGAATTGGTGAGTGTTTTTCTGAGAAATTAATTTTACTAACACGGAAGTAAAAGACTACTCCCAATGCGATTGCCTGTTTATCTGCCACTGTTCTAGACTATGAGTAATCTGTGGGCAGGTATAGTGGTTTTCTTTCTATTTTTCTCTCTCCCTGGTTTAGCACACAGCAACCAAAGCACTATCTCAGGCATTTATTGCAGTAATGGGTGAATTCCATTTTGAGCATCAGGCTAGCGGTATCTCCCTGTGCCTCCACTTCATGGAGAGCTTAGCAAGCTCCCAATAGATGTAGTGGTCAAAAGTCTATGTCTATACTACTATTGTCCACTGGTGGACAAGACAGACAGGTTCCCTTGCTTCTTAGGAGAAAGAAATGGATTGAAGGCATGAACAAAAAGATTCATAGTAGGGTAGTAGCAATTAGAAATAACAGATGCTATCACTCTGCATCCTGTGGAAAGAGGTCATCTTTGCTCTGGAGGAGACAGGCCGGGGCTGGAGGAAAGAGACTGACTAGTCCTTAGCTGCCCACACAAGACCACTGTGGGTATGGAAAGGAGTCAATATATACATAGCCACTGTAATGTACAAAATCAGTCTCAGAGGGTTTGAAAAAGGGTGGCTTAGCTTCATCTATTTGTTGAGCTCCTATCAGGCACTAGACGTGGAAGCAGCTCAGGTGCTGGAGTACAGCCAAGTTTGATTAGCCTGAGAGCTGTGTGCATCTCTGTTTAGATTGGTCAGTGTCCAGGATGCCTAGGTAATTATTTTGGCTGCCCATCCTCTATAATTGTAAACCAAACAAACTGTTGTTTGTTTCATTCTTGGTTGGAAGACACAGAGAGTAAACACAGAGCGAAATACGCAATGATTTGGTGGATGATACGTGCTGTGGATAAAAACAAATCAAGGCATTAGAATGGAGGTTAAGTCATCAGCCTGATATTCTGTAGCTCAGAAGAGGCAGAATTAGCATTTATTAAATTGGAGAGCTGACTGATTGACCTGCTTAATCTGTGACCAAGAGACTGTGGTAACATGCTGAGCGCTGGAGATGCAGCAGTCAGCAAAGCAGACAGTCTCTTGTTCTGGGAGGCTGGAAGCAGAGACGACAGACAGATCGTAAACCCTGGAAAAGATACAAAGTGCATCAAAGGGAGAATGCGGGATGGGAGAGGAGGTGAAAAGGAAGGCTAACCCAAGGGAAATGAGGTCAGTTTACTTTAGACTTACCTGCACTCCCACATTCATTGCAGCACCATTTGCAAAGCCAGGATACAAAATCCACCTAAGCATCCACTGAAGAAATGAATGGATAAGCCAAGTGTGACACATGTATGTCATGCACATACTGGAATATTATCACTGGCAACAACATGGATGAACCTGAAGGACATTATGATAAACAAAGAAGATACAGAGAAAGGCAGATGGCACATGATCTCAGCTCTGTGTGAAATATGGAGGTCTATTGTACTGCACAGCAACTATACTTAAAAATTGCAAAGAAATTCTATCTTTGATGTCATCTTCATAAAAATTTGTGTCTTGTAAAAGATTCATTAATCAGCTTCATTTGATAATTTCACTATATGACAAAGCATCATGTTGAACACACATAAATATAAAAAACCTTTTAAAAAAATTAATGACATGGTTATCACACTCATAAGCTCACAGCAGCTGTGGTGACCTGCACAAGATCAAGCCAGTCAAAATTCAGGCGTAGATGGGAAGGCACCCTCAGACTCTGCCCATCATTGAGGAACTATTGACAGAGGGAGAGGGGAATCATTCACTTTTCAGGGTGCGGCCACTGGTAGGTTTCCCGTGAACCAGTGGATGTCCCCACACCCATGAACATAGAATAGCACTAATCAGACAGTAGATTATCAAAAAGAAAGAAAAAAGAGAGAAGGAAAAAAAGACAGAAAAAAGAAAAAAGACAAAGACATGAAGTTGGAAGGGGTGTGTGTTGGAGGGAGATGAAAGGAGTTGGAGAGGGAAATTAGTGGTAGAGGTCATACTCCATTGTATACATGAATGAAATTCCAAAAGAATGAAGTAAATAAGAATGACAAGGGAGGTAGGACTGTTCTCAGCTGGGGTGGTGGAGGAATACCGCTCTAAAGAAAGGTGTTTGTTCTGGTATTGGTCATAAGCTCGTTGATTTTGTTTGCAACCCTTTCTGCCTGGCTCCCTCCATCTGCCTTTCTCTGTGGGTGTCTGCAGAGGCTGAGTCCTTCATAGCCATCTTCCATTTATGATTCTGATGCTGTTCAGGGGTGTCTCCAGTCTATCTACTCCATAGCCCAGACTCAGAAGCTGTTCCTATGACCACTGGCTCTGAATTATGCATATGACCCATTCATTCAGGATGAACATATTCTCCCAGGCAACCTGAGAAGTATGAAAACAGGAGGTGGGAATGAGGCCAGCTCCTGCCTAGGTGTTTTCTGGGAAATGAGAGCTTTTGGTGTCTAAGGAAGAGGGGATGAGAAGCAGGAATTGGGAAGAGCAGCAGGCTTCGTTCTGGGCCTATTTATAAGACAATTTTCAATTAGGTCTTGCCAACTGAAGGCTTGTCTAGAAATATCCTGGAACAGAATGGCATACCTACCTCCAGTATCTCTGCCCTTTGTTCTCTGTGAAATGCTGGTGTGGAGAAAGGTGTGCTGTCCCTCTTTTAAATAGGGTGTAGAAAGCTGCAGTGACTTGGGTGACTTACTCCTGCTTGCGTCTGTGAGGGCACTGCCACTGAGTCCTCCCTTTTGTCACAATTACTGCTCTTACCCAGGCCTTGCTGGATCAGAACTACAAGATCTGAGTTGGAGCTGTAGTGAGCAGAGGTGAGGCATTGGAGACAGGCTTTTGAGAGTATAGCCTGACCCCAGTTCTGGTCATGCCTTTAAAGTCCTGATCCACCTAGGTATGATGAGGAGCAGCATCCCAAGCTCCCATTACCACGGTCCATACCACTCTACCATGATGGACTGTATCTTCCGAAATCCAAGAACTAAAACAAACTTTCTCCCCTAAGTAACTTCGGTCAGGTATTTTGCCACAGGAAGACAAAATGTAGCCAAAAGTTTTTCTAATGGGAACTCCACTGGGATATTTAAGAAAACTTAACCTAGCTGTCAAGACCATTTCCGTACCAAACCTTATAGGCTATGGTATAGCCCAACTCCTTCCCATCTATATGTACACAGCCTCTCCCAAATCTCCCTTGGAGACCAGGCCTTTGCTCTTGAGGACACTAATGCACAGATAACTTTGTTGAATACTTTTCATGCCAAGCATGAGATTAAGTGCTGTTCAGGGACTATGGACTATTTTATTTCATTCTTAGAGCACTCCTATGAGGGGAAGTGTTTCTATTTCATGTTTTTCAGATTATAAGTTAAAATGTTTGTTTATTTACTTTAAAATTATTTTAATGTATGTGGATCTCTGCATGTCTCCGTGGGGCTTGTGAGTAGGGTATTCAAGTGCACATGCACATGGAAGCCAGAAGAGGGCATTGATCCTTTGGAGCTGGACTTAGAAGAGATTGTGAACTACCTGATATGAGTGTTAGGAACAGAATTTCCATCCTCTGCAAGAGAAGTATGCACTCTTACTTACTTACTCTAGCCCTTAAATCTCTCTCTCCTGCTTGGTTCAGGGGAAAGACTTGCTGAGCCTTGCTGTGGATATCGCTCTGTATAAATAAAATGCTGATTGGCCAGTAGCCATGCAGGAAGTATAGGTGGGACAAGCAGAGAAGAAAATTCTGAGAACAGGAAGGCTGAGTGAGGAGACGCTGCCAGTCGCTGCCATGAGTACAAACATGTAAGATACTGGTAAGCCACGAGCCATGTGGCAAGGTATAGATTTATAGAAATGGGTTAATTTAAGATTTAAGAACTAGATACCTAGAAGCCTGAGACACTAGGCCAAACAGTTTAAATAATGTAAGAGTCTGTGTGTTTATTTTATAAGTGGACTACAGGACTTCTGGGACTTGACAGGACCTGGAGAGAAACTCTCCAGCTACAGAGCCTACTGAGGCTGAGAGTAGAGATTTGACATGGCTTCTCCTTGTAGCAGCTGGTACAGAGGGAGGTCCCAAGAACACTGCAGAAACTCCTAGCTATTCTTTATCCTTGTGTGAGCATGGGTCAATTCCCAACCTCTCTGAGCCTTGGTATCCTTCTGTGGCAATGGAAAAAAACCATTTCCTTCCTCAGCAAATTTCTAAGAACATTTTATGTTTTTGAGCACTTTGAACATATTTTACTAACTTTCCCTTTTGGATCACAAAAAGACATGTTGAGCTCCCTTAGTTGAAGGCTTCTAGGTCTGGTTATGATGCCAAAGGCTCAGAGAATTGAAGGAGCAAGAGAAGGTAATTATAGAAGGTTCTGAGATGACTTTGCTCCAACTGACCATTCACTTAGTTGCTATTTTTTCCAGAACCTCCTTTGTATCTGGCCCTGGGTTCCTTAGTGCTGGGAGGAGAAAAGCCATTGGTTTTCCTTGGTAGGAGTTTGTGGTTTTAGGTGAGAAGACAAGACTAATGACAACTCAGAATTATTAGAGGTGCAATTCAACTTAGCACTAGGTGCATAGGGAGTGGAGATGTTGAGTTTTGCAAAACGGAAAGTCATGGAGAGATGAGAGTAAGCAGGGAAGGTCTCCTGGCAGGAGCGAGCTAAAAGGGCTGAGAGCATCAGGGGATGTGCTGGAGTCTGTGGTGACACTTCTCATCAGCCAATGCTGTGTGAATATTGTCATCTTCTTGGTACTCAGACACTGAGAGCTTACTGTATCTTAGACATGGAGCCAAATTCATCATCTGTCCCAATCCTTTGAGGCTGACATCGCCGTACCTCATTTTTCTGATGGGAAACAAGTAAATGGAAGGAAGTATGTCTAGGTTATAATCAATGGTAGAGATAGCTTCTAACTCTGGTCTGTTTGGTATGTGTAGAACCTGTGGCTTAATCACAAAGCTGGTGTGTGAACTACTGTCCACCTGGGCAAGAGAAGGTGTGGACAGTAGGAAGAAGACCGACACTTGCTGAAAGAAGGGGAGGGGGTTCGTTCTTAAGCATTCTTTTTGTTTTGATGTCTATCTGGGAAGAACTTTGGGGCAAAGATATTTTTGCCTGGGAGACAACTGACCTGGAGGAAGAACCAAGTCATGGGAATAGGAAGGGGCTGGATTCTTTGGGTTAACTCAAGTTCTGTCCAGAAAGAGATTGGGGAGCCCAAGACTACAGTCTTCTCAGTGTAGTATATGAGGGTGGGAAAGAGGGGCTATAGTGGTAAGCCATGACTTTTGTTCTAGCATGGCTCTTATTGGGAAATGTGGGCATGAAGATCTTGACATGACACAACCAGGGAAGCATGCTTCGAGAAATGGACAGCAATAAGATCAAGAATGACAATCAAACCACAGCCTAGTGCTTAGTAGCTCAGGTGAAGGAGTTATGAACTAAGACATCAGGTGACTCCCAGCTCCCCTTCAGGTTTGTTATGGAACCCTGGATCAAACCATACCTTCTCTCTGCCTTCAATTTCTCTATCTAATAACATGGGCGTTTGGACCAGATGAGGGTTGAGTAGGTGTCAAGTTCCAGTAAGGATGATGACTAAGCATTTGCTAAGATTGGAGATGCTATTTAGAAATTTTCTTTTCTGTAACAGGATGGTTATCTTTGGGCTGACTGCCTGGCTTAAAGCCTTCAGAAGCAGACTTAACATTAGTTAGGACCTGGAAAGAGGTTGGAGACATCCCTACTGCCCTAGAGAAGAAGGGACTGGCAGGGCTGGTGTGATGGAGCAGCCGCCGCCGCCTGCATCCCAGAATAGCTGCAGCCTCCTGGCATCTGCCATGCTGGCTGCAAAATCCCATCCTATTGGCTGCTCCCTCTCTCTGCCATCTGCCAGGTGCTGCTTTCCAGGTTTTTGTGGCACTGGCTAAGCAGTCCTGTGTGCATTATAGCATGTTTGCTGGCTTCTTTCTCCAAGTGCCTACGACCATAATAGCAGCTCCTCTTTGCTTCCCTCAGTTCACCTCCCTGGTGGTTGAGGACATAATAGTAGCTTGAGACAGTGGTAAGGGCCTCAGGGTTCATGTCAAGGGTTGCAAGGTCCTTTTGAAGATTACCATCTGGCTAGACATGAGTCTGAGCATCTCTCTTGACTTTGATATCATCACTCCAAAATTAACGGGCAGTTGAGCCATTATTCTGCTGTTTTTGTTTGTTTGTTTGTTTGTTTGTTTGTTGTTGTGAAGACAAATAAAGTCTTGACTTTCTACTCATTCCCAGCCATGCAGTTGAGATGGAGCTTATTCCTATCCCAGTTCCAGCTGGGCATGTTAAGGTGCACAAGTCTTTGCTTTGGTCATAGCAACACGCTGGAGGCTGAACCAAATTCTAAAGAACTTACCAGAGGCAACCCTGAGGCTGAACCACTAAGAACACACGTTCTCTTATGGTGGTGATGGTTCTGATGTACCAATCGGGTTATTTCTCTGAAAATATTCTCATGGGGAAGGGTGGGAAATGTTCTTTGTTGAGTTATGAAAGTAACAAATGCCATCTACTGTTTTGGTAGGATGGAATTGAATCAAGCAGAAAAAAGACCAGAGACAAAGACCAGAGGTGGCTAGTCCTGATGAGATTAAGTCCTGTCTCTCACTGATCCCCAGTCCTTTGCTTCCTCTAGCTCCACCTTCAAGCAGAATGAAGAACAAAGCATCACAAGGTGTGGGACACACTTCACAGTTTTACTTTGGTGGGTAGAAAAAACTTTTCTCTTAGTATTAGTGTGATCTTAGGTTTGAATAAAGCAAGAAAGTGATCTGGACAAATACATAGAAGAGGGTCAATCTAGAGCAAGGGAGTAGAAAGTGCAAAAGTCTTTAGGTATGAGATATCTGGTATCTTTAAAGAATGGTAAATACATTTTGTGCGGATGGGAAGTCAGATGGTAACTTAGAACGTCTCTTTTGGGTATCCAGACTGTGGGGTTACTTTTTTCCTGCCTGCACTAGAGTAGAGGTGGTATCTGAGCTACAGTTTCATAGTGTTTGTCAGCTGTAACTTGAGGGTTCAGAAATGTCAGAGACCAGCCTTGAGGCTCATCCTATAACTGACTCTCTCTCTGTTCATTCTCAAGAGATATGACTTCCCTTGAATAAGCTTCCTCTGATAACTCCCTAGAATCTGTCAAAAACTACTTCTAAAGGGCTCTAGAGGACAAAACAATTCTTTGTCGACAGAAAAGCTTCAATGGAATGGATTTCTTTCATTGCAATTGCTGAGGTGTGACATTCCATGAACACATGCCAATTTGTTCTCTCTGTGTTTGTTCCTTTCTTCATTCATTTAACAAGAATTTATTGAGTGTCTGATATCTGCCAAGGTATACAGAAAGGCACTGAATCTACAAAGATGAATCAGTCACAGTTTCTGTTTTCAAGGCTCTCAGTCTCGGGTGGGTGTGGAGGAGGCAGCCGTGTAAATAGACAATTAGAGAGAAACATGGCAGGTACTGAACCGCATGAAGTAGGAGCTTAGTGCTATTACAGGGTCCCCAGGGAGGGGTGGTTTTATGAAGAACCGGGTGGTCTATACAGAGGACATGACTTCAAGCTGGACACCAAGGACCCAGGGAAGTCTGACAGCGGGGATTACTCATGGGAGATGACATATGTTATGAATATGCCATCACCAGAAAGGATGGCTTAGGAAGTTGTGAATAGTCCCAGACTGCCTGTCCAACCTGTGGCTTGTGGGCTGCATGGACCCCAGGGTAACCATGAATATCCAACACAGAACTGTAAACTTATTTAAAACATTGTGTGTGTGTCTGTGTGTGTGTGTGTCTGTGTAGATCAGAGAACCTCAGTTGTCATTTGTCACGCACTGTCCACCTTTTGTTTTGAGACAGGCTCTCTCAATGGTCTGGAACTTGCCAAACAGGCTTGGCTGGCTGGTCATCAGACTCCAGAGATCTGCTTGCCTCCACTTCCCCAGTGCTGGGATTACACACATGTGCCACAATCCAACCTGACCATTTTATATTCTGAGGCTCAAACACCTCCCTTTTCTTGCAAGGTAAGCACTGTACTCAACTGAGCTTTCACTCCAACTCCATTAAGATTTTTTTTTTAAATCTTAACTCAGTTTGTGCAGTTCTGGAGTGTGAACTTTGTAGATGACAAAGCCATATCATAATGTTGACATATTACACGTGTCTATCAGGGGTCTCTAGCTTCTGATTTAGTTGATAAAACAGAGCAAGATAGTTGAGTCAACCTAGAAAGCATTTGGAGTTTTGACTTTATTCTGTTGATTTCAAGAATCACTGATATAAGTCAGGGACTATTGAAACAGATTAGATTGTTATAATAAATAATATAATATAATATGATAAATTCAGATAACATGATAATAATGAGGGTGACCTGAAGAATGAGTGGCTAATTGTTTGAACACTCAGCTGTAAGTGGCAGAGGAGAACACGAGACAAGGTGATAGGTTTTGCTGTGTCCTTACACTAAGGAGGGCAAGGGCTACTCCACCCAGGCAACTGTTGTCCCAGTGGGAACTTGGGTGTAGGACTGTCACCACAACTTCTGAGTTTTCAAGAGCAGCTGGAAATCCAGGTCCTTATGTAAAAAATCTCACCATTTTTAAATGCTGGCAAGTAATTTAAATTCTACAAAATGCTATCTGGGCCAAGTGTAACACATCTACCAGGCTGATTTGCCTGTAGGCCACTGGTTTGTAACTTCTGAGTTGAGGAAAGAGTTTTTTTTTCTTCAAAAGATAGAACAAAGTGGTTTTAGGTCTCATGGAATGGCCCTTTGTTACCCTTCTTGGAGCAAAATCCTAACCATTACTTAAGTGTCTGTGTAATTCTCTGCGATACTTTTTCCATTATCTTGCCCCTCACCATTCTCTACCTTCCCAAAGTATTCATCATTTGTGTGTGTGTGTGTGTGTGTGTGTGTGTGTGTGTGTATGTGTGTGTGTGTGTCTGCTGCATCATTTACATATCTTGAATCTGGGAATGAAGAGAAAGCAAAGCTGTAGAGCAGGAGAAAAGCCAGGGCCAGAAAAACCATGGGGCTGTTGATAGATGATTGGAATATGGAGTTAACAGGAGAAGTGGGTGAGATTCAGTTCAGGTTCCCATGGTCTGGAACTGTTGTGTGACAGGAATGGCCTGGGGATGGGGAGCAGCAGATTGGAGCTGAATGGAAGGTAACACCCAAGAAAAGGAAAGATGGAAGGCTCAATGTCGAGTTTCCCCAGGACTTGACTCCCACTCGAGATGCAGACTATCTTGAGCCTGTAACTATATCTATTTCAAGCTATACTGTGCTGAATACTGACCTGGGGGGTGGGTCTCTGTGAAGAAATTTAGGATTAAGAGGTGGATAGCCACTGCTTTTTGTGGTGATGTATTGTGTCCCCCAATATATTGTGTACCCTAATAAAGCTTATCTGAGGATCAGAGTAAAAAGCCAGCCACTATAGTAAACATAAAAGTCAGGCAATGGTAGCACATGCCTTTAATCCTATCACTTGGGAGGCAGAGATCCATGCAGATCTCTGTGAGTTCAAGATCACACTGGGAACAGAGCCAGGCATGGTGGCACACGCCTTTTATCTCAGCACTAACCATAGAGGTCTGGAGGTCTGTACAGGAAGTGATGTAACTGGGTGGAGAGAGGGAGTGAGATGCAGAACAGAAAGGCATATAGGCGTGGGTATACAGGAAGTAGGTCTCTTTGGCTGAGGATTTCCAAGTGGTGAGAACATGGCTGGCTTCTTTCTGCTTTTCTGATCTCTTAGTTTTTACTCCAATACCTGGCTCCAGGTTTTATTATTATTATTATTATTATTATTATTATTATTATTATTATTATTATTATTAAGACTGTTTAGCAATTTGTCTTACAGCTTTTGCTGTCTGGTTTCCTTTAATCCATTTCTTGGTTTCCCTAGAAATCCATCCTTTCTCAACTCTTGGTCCATGCACTTTTCAGCGTTAAGGACTGAACACAGGGACTTGCACATGCTCTGCAAATGCTTTACCACTGAGCTACATCTCCAGCCCCAAGGTCTATGAGTGCTTTTTACCGAAGAACTGAGCATGGGATGGAGACATGGCTCACTGAGAGAGAGGAGAGAGGAGAGAGGAGAGAGGAGAGAGGGGGGGGAGGAGAGAGGAGAGAGGAGAGGAGAGAAGGAGAGAGGAGAGGGGAGAGGAGAGGGGAGAGAGAGGAGAGAAGAGAGAGGAGAGGGGAGAGGGGAGAGGGGAGAGGAGGAGAGAGGAGAGGGGAGAGGAGAGAGGGGAGAGAGGAGGGGGAGAGGGGAGAGGAGAGAGGAGAGAGGGGAGAGGAGAGAGGAGAGAGGAGAGAGGGGAGAGGAGGAGAGGGGAGAGGGGAGAGGAGAGACTTTCCTCAAGGGTTTGAACCTGGGAGGGTCTAAATCTTGAGCAACTGGCAGCTAGTACAATGGCCTCTCAAGGGAGTCAAAAGTGTCAGAGCTGGAGAGATCAGGGTTCAGGTGATAGCATTTGAATTGCGAATCAATTGGTGCCTACAGATAGCCCTAGTTATATATATATATAAATACATTTTGTTATGTATTTTTTTTGTTTTTTCTTCCTTAAACTAGCTTATGTTTTCTTTCATTGGTTGTGACCAAAGGAGTCTCTCCGCATCAAGGAAGGCATGAGAAATGTTTCCTTCAATGAACAGTCTTAATTGGCAAAGCATCTCTACATGAATCCCCCTGATTTTCCAACTCTTCTGTGAAGATGATAAAGCAGGTGTTTTTCTTCCCTCACACAGGGAAGGTACTGAGGGCTTAATGAAGTTGGTATCCATAGGAAGATGGATTCAAATGTCAGGATAAAAATCCTTTCATTTTGAGTCTGGTTCCAGAGTTTCTCTGCACCAATAATGTACTAAATTAAACTTCAATAATGTTGAACTAAATTACTCTAAAGTACCCCTGGAAATAGACTCTTGGAGTCATAATTCATGCTGGGTAATTACAAAATAACTTTCTTCTCATTATTTCCCTACTAACATACCTCTAAGGGAAGACACGGTGACAAATGTCAGAGTTGGGACAATTTAGATAATTATTTGGATGTCTGGCTAATGGACGTTTCTCATAGTGACTACAACCTGCCTGCTTTTAGGTTTTGCTTGACAATTAACAAAAACAGAGACTGTCCATTTCATGTCTCCCACAAGTCAAATTTGTTAGTAAAGATAATGACAAGGAGATGACTTAGTGGGTAAAAGCACTTGATGACAAGCTTGGCAAACTGGGTTTGATGATAGAAATCTATTTAAAAAACCTGAGATGTAGAGGCACGAGTCTATGACCCCAGTAAGGTGAGAGGCACAGACAGGAGACTAGCCTGAAAGCTCTGAGGCCAGCTAGCCTTAAGTATGTAGTGTAGCAGCAGAAATGACAAGAGAGACCTTGTCTCAACATGGTGGAAAGTGAGAACAATTCCAAAAAGTTGTTCTCTGATCTTCACATATGCACTGTGGTGTGCACAAGCCTACACACACACACACACACACACACACACACACACACACACACACACACACAGAGTAAATAAAAAGAAAAATTATTGAGGACCTTCCTTATGCTATTCCATATTTTTGGAATGATTTCTTCATTGCACCTATCTCCTGCCCACTCTTTGGGTCTTGGGTTCTATAATATTGATGCACAATAGTCTCACTTCACAAGGAATAGGTTTTAGCTCTCTACTATCCTCAATTTTGTGCATCTTAGCCTGTGTTCTATTTTTCACATTTCTCACAACTAAAAATTTCTTTAAAATGCTCTTTCTTTATTATTAAATGCTTATAAGTATGCAAACCTCATCTTTGAGTCTCTGACACCTAATTCAATGCCTGGTATGTTCTCAATAAATATTTTGCTCTCTATAAATATATGTCGGTTGAATAGATGATGGAAAGAGTGACTTATCCAAGAGTATCCTAGAAAAGGTAGCCTGTGAACCATGGGAAACTTAGAGAAGAATCAGAATTGGAGAGTTTAGCTTGATGGCTTTCTTAACTAAGGATGGATTGGGTAGAGGGAGATCAATTCTGAGAAACAATGATCATTTTCAGGAACACAACACTGGACAAGAGAATCAGAATGCCAAGTACCAAACCCATGGGCTTAGAGAAAAAAAAAAGGAAGACAAGGCAGGAGACAGGGATGGCTGGAAAAGAGGAGAGCTGCATAGAAACTACATTCTAAAAGCCAGTACAGCGTGGGGCTCATGGAGAAGAGGGAGGGGTCAACACTGGTTTTCTGTACCTCTGTGAGGTGCACCTGATTCACACCTAGCTTGCTTTTCCAATTATTTATACTGTGATTGCAGCAGTTGGCAGGTTTCCAAGTGGCAGTGTGATTTTTGTTTTCTGTCTGTAATTCTCACCTCTCCAGCTTAGCAGGCACGAGTCCTCTGACCTTGCTGGTGAAGGTGGCACCTCCCATTTTAGCAGTGCTTGCAAATGTCAGCTGAGATGCTTCATGTTCTCTCCACTGAGTCTTTAGAATCGTCACTGGGTTGGGGGCTGTGAAGACGGCTCAGAGGGTAAAGAGCTCACTATGCAAACACGAGGAACTGAGTTTGGACCCAGTAACCAATGTGAAAGCTGGACATGGCAGCTTGTGCCTGTAACGGTTGCTAGTTTGGAGTGCTTATCCTGGGACCAGCATGTTCTAGCTTTTAACACGTGGTCATTTAACTCAATCTTCCCTTGAGTCCCATCAGGTCTTTAATATTGGCTCCATCTTACAGGTGGGACAACGGAGGCTCAGAGAGGTATGATGGCTTCCTGAAGTCATCATGGAATAGACATCATTGAGGAGATGGGTTGGCAGCTGAGGTAGAGTTTTCTCCATGACCCCATTGGGTTGGTGGAAGTTCTGAGCCACCCAGGGTACCTGATGGGGACTTTGTCTGTCACTGTAATAACCTCATCTCTGGTCCTGTACTTAAATATTGGAGAGAGACAGACTGGAAAAAAAATACAAGTTTATAGTTAATGCAGCTCAGGGCTGCGGGTGGGGGCGAGGAACTTCCACCCAATGGTTTAGTTTCTTGAAGGAAAAAGAGAGGGTTTCTCTACTGAATATTCAAACGAAATTCAAGCCAGGAGGAGAAAACAGTTTTAAACAGGATTTAGCAGAGTTCTTTGTCATTTTTCAGCGAGAACGATGTTTTTTTTTTTCTTTATCGAAAATTAAGCGGGGGCAGGGGGATTTCCTCTGTGACTAGGCTGAGGGATTTCTGGTATCCACCCCAGGGCTGCCTGCTCTCCCTAATCACATCCCAGTCCCTGCCAGGGCAGATGAAGGGCAATCAATGAAGCAGCAGGCGAACAGCATGAATAGAGAGCAGATGAAAGCTTCCCTCCCAGGCTCTTTTCTGAGAGAAAATGCAGCTAGACCACATAAAACAACATCCGAGGAAGCTGAGGGCTTGCAGTGGATGAGGCTGGGCCCATCACCTCCCACTCCTTGAGCTCCATTCGGCTTGTCTGACGTCACAGTGAGGCTGGGCTCTGGTGGGGAGGTGCGATAGAGTCTGGTTCACTCGTTTCTTCTGTCCCATCCTGCTTCCCTGTTAGCAAGAGGAAGCACTGGTTCAGTAGCAGGAACCCAGTTTGCACCCAGGAGTCTGGTTTTCATCACACCTGCTGTCCTTCATCCCTTGGCTGTGCTTACTTCCTTGTGGGGAGGCTTGACAGTGACGCTAGGCATTGCTGTCTCAGCTGCTCATGCTGCCCAGTTCTTTAAGCTGCTAGAAGCGCCCTGTGCCACAGAAAAGCAGGCCCCGAGCGAGCGCGTGTGGCCTCCTCCTGGATCCCCTTTGCCTTCAGCTGAGCGAGCTGCTCCTCAGTTTCCCGTTCTGACGCCGTTGACCTTGCTCTACTGCCGATGTTTAGAGGCCTTCAAGAGGAGACCTGGTAGCTTCTTGGCTATGGTTTCCTCAGCCTAGTTTCCCAGACCTTTTCAATGGCTCCTGTTAACCAACAACATCTCTCTATATAGGAGTGGAGGTCTCTTGATAGGGAACTATTAAACCCACAAACACATTCTATTCTGCAGCACCCTGTATTTTGCTTTTACAGGACTTGCTGGTCTTGTAAATGCTGGCTTGGTACTTATTGTTCTTAATATTCTGTGTTTTTGTTTTTGGCAGTACTGGAATTGAACCTATGGCCTCATGTATGCTAGACAAGTGTTCTTCCGCTGAGCCCTAGCCTCAACTCTTATTTTTCCCAATTCTCTGAAACCACCACAGGAATAGCAATGAGAACTGGGATCTATGGCTCTCACAATGTGTACTAGGCTCTGTACACCCTACGGAATCAAAAGACATTACGATGAATTAGGTGTTGTCATTACTTTGGCTTCATAGGTGAGGCACTGGAAGGGCAGAGTAAGAGGCAGTAAGTGTTGAGGACAAGTAGAAGGCTGGGGTTGGATATCTGTGACTGAATGGACTGGATGCATAGATGGGTGAACCTTGCGTCTCCCCTTTCCTTTTTGAGATAGGGTGTCACTATTTAGCACAGAATTTTTTGAAACCTGCTATCCTCCTGTTTCTGTCTCCTGAGTGCTAGAAGTTTGTCAGCAGGTGGAATGTGTCCTTTGTATTTGGGGGATCTAGTGGGTAGACTGGAGATGGGTGTGCTGGAAAGGTGCAGTGGCCAGAGAAGGGACTGCTGGGAATAGATTCAGACAAACAACGAGGAAGAACCTTTATCAGTAAGAACTCTTAAGTTAGCTGCTTGGGTGTTTGTCTGTGGCTAGAGAAAAGCTTGGTCTGAGTATTGGAGAGGGGACTTAAGCCTCAAGTGGAGCTCAGGCAAGGTGGCCTTTAAGCTGTCTTCCAACTGAAACAGTCTCAGTTGCTTTATAAATCTTAAAGAAACTATAAAGCCTTTTGCAAATATGCAGCAGCCCAGCCCCAGTGCTCTGCTGTTATTAAAAGCAGCTGAGTGGATGTTCATGCTGGAGCCATAAATGCCAACGTCAGTAAAGCCTTAAGCCCCCTGGGGATTAGTATCAGTATTCAATCATCTAGGATTCGTATTAACAACCATTGGTATTTATGGAGTGCTTACTATATATCAACCAGGCTTGTAAATTCTATGCATGCATAAACTCAATTTTCATAACAAACCTTCACAATCATAGTATATTAGTCGGGCAAAGCTGCAATGACAAAGTGATCCGAATCCTCAGTAGCTTAACACAGTCAAAGCTTATTTTCTTTCTTGTTTTTTTTTTTTTTAAAGTGCAAAAGGGTTGGGTTATTTTTTTTTAACCCTTCTTGCCTGAAACATGAGGCCTGTAAGGATGTTATGGTAATGGAAAAGACAATGGGGCGAGGTCCTGGGTGGAGCAAGGGCCCATATGCCTACTGTGGTAGCCCAATGGGAATAGAAAGCCTGCCGTGAAGTAAGGACAGAACAATTGGTAACGGTAACAGTAATGACGCCCCTGAGAGCCTTGGAGAGGACAGGCAGGAGTCCAGAAGTGGGAAGGGCAAGAAGGGATGTTTTACACCAATACACCAGCTAAGCCCTTTGTGCCTGGAGTCTTCTATGCTCCTATCAAGTTCAGTCTAGAATAAGTTGAGAGGCCATTCTCACCAACATGTGTTCCCATCTCTTCAGAGATGGCAATGTGCTAGGCATTCTGGTTCTTTTCCCCCTTATCTATCTGTATATTCTTTTTATGCCTCTGTCTGTCTGTCTGCATTGGGGCTCGAGGCAGTCTCAAATCCTCGATGCCTGGCCACCTTGCCTGGCCTTTGTCAGAACTCAGGGTCGTGTGATTTAGTGGTGCGTCTGCTGTCCCAGACAGCCTCCTCTGTCCATGTGCTTTGTGTGTCTGGCCTCAAGACAGCCAGGCTTTACTTCTTATTTCTCATACTCTCAAGTTATGCCTTCCCTCCCTTCTCTCCCTTATGCCTGGGTCTGTATGAACCAAGGATATGAGAGATGGGGAAGGCATGCATATTTATTCAGAAACATTTTTGCAGAGGGACCGCAGGCTTTGCTTGTGGTAAGACTGACTCTGCTGTTTCCTGAGAAGTGGTATTAGCCAAATTACTCATGTCTCAGTTTTCTTATCTGTAAAGTGGGGATAATTAAATCACTGAATTCAGAGGATCAAGAAGATTAAGTGAAACAATCCTCATAGACTGAAAAGAGCAGTAGCCAGCATTTTACGTATAATAACAAAAACATTTATTATTATTATTCTAACCCAAATCTGCCACTGAAACTTCTGATTTCCCACTCCACTGTGCATTGTCAAGTATTGCCTTGATGTAAAGCCTGAAAAGATTAGCTGATTTTTCTCTGCATTCTGATATATTTGCAGGGAATTCTGGAGAAGGGTACCTTTAGGAGGCATTACTGAGAAACATAGCAGGTGGTCAGATGGTAATGACTGAAAACACGGCCCCTTCTGTCTACAAGAACAACTGAGTGGTATTCGGGTGTATAATAAGATAAAATACACATCTGGAGACATCATATGTGATCCAAGTAGAAGGAGAGCATCATGGATTCTTGCCAGAGGGTGTGAGATTAGTGAGGACAGCAAAAGCGGACCCTTGTAAGAGGTTTTGGTTCCTAGCTGTCATACCTGGAAGTTCAGCATCATCTTTTTCTCCCAAGGCTGTCCTTCAGAGCACAGAGAGGAGGTCACCTCCTGATGATATCTTCTTGTGGTTTATGCTCCCAAGGGTGTCTCCCATTGCTCAGTGACTCACAGGCATTACTGAAAATCTCATAATGGTCTCTGTGGGGAAGGACAGTGTCTTAGTGCTGGAGCTTTCCCCTGAGAACCATTCATCTCTTTGTCTACTTCCTGAGAAGGTGAAGTAGATCTAGTGGTGGTAGTTCTCATATCTCAGTTGCCTAGAAACAATCATTTCCGAGAATCACCCTCCAAATCTTCATAGTATATTAATCTTGCACTATCATAAGTCTGGTTTGACGGAGGAACGATTTCTAGTATTTCTCTTCTATCTCTGAGGAATTCAGGGAGGACTATTGTTTCCTTTTCTTAGAGTGGGCACATGTTTAAGCCCAGCTGAACAGATACTTCCTCTCTAGGGCTTTGAACCCTGTGACTGGAGGTGTGGGCATGGTTCGGTAAGGAGTAGAAGACTGAGCTGTAGTTACGGACAAGTGCAGGCTTGGTTTTCTCCACTGAGGCTACTTTCTACTTTTATTTGCATTCCAGATAAAAGTATGAGAGGTACTGAGGTGAAGGATGGAGGAGAGATGGTCACAGAGTGCAGGTCTCTCCAGAACAAAGTGTTGTACATTCTGGTTTGTGAGTATAAGCTGGTGTTAAATATACCTACTATCTAGATTCTTACTTGAACTGGTCCATACACTCCAACATTTTAGCATCCAGATCCAACCCCTTAGGATGCTTCTTGCTCCCCAAAGTGGCTTCTAGATCCTTTGTAGGAATGTGGACTCTAATTCGGAATAAAAAAAAAAATCAACTCTCCTCCTGTGAAGGAGGGACTTAGAGCTGGGGTTTACCTGTCTTCAGGCTATCTGGGCCCAGGTCATCTGAGCTCAAATCCAGACATCTGTTTACAGGAGAAGGAAAGATAACCCTAGTTTTTATATGGCAGTTATGAACATGTCTATAATCACCCAACTCATCCTTGACTCTCTTAACAGTACGTGCCATGCTGCTAATAGAAAGGGAGGGGCTAAATTACCCAAACCAGATTCTTCAGAAATTTTTCGTGGGAGTTCTTCAAGCTCAAGTCTGGTAGTGAGCTGACAGTGTCTATCAAGGACTCCAAAACATTCCTGTCTCTCCATGTGGAATCACATACTCTTTCTGTTGAAGTTTTTCTGTTTCCACTATTTGTTTTCTGGTCATCTGAGCTCAAGGGAAGAAGCTGTAACTTCCCTTTAAGCTAAGGCTTCCCTGAGCTCAGGCCACTGTCTTTAAGACTGAACACTTCCAAAAGAGCCAGTCTTAGCCCTAGCTACCTATTCTCCTGATTGTTCTCTTTATACCTGAGTCTCTAGGCCACTCTTAGGAGGACAGGGTGGATGTGAGGAACTGGTCCACAGAGTGAGCAGATAATGCGGAGACTTAAGTCATTGTTGAACTCTGGGGTTACATAGAACTGAGGGTGGAACTCCTGACATGATACCATGATGTGTGTATTGTATAATGCGATCCCCTACACTTCTTGGCTCCTGGTTAATGAAATAGATATACGAAGGTATGGGCAGTGGAACTGGAGGAGAGGGAGGAAAGAAGGGGCTACACACATATATACACACATGGTGGGGGCTCTTTCACTGATTTATATGTCAGTTGGTGGCTTAGTATCGTGAAATAATTGGGAAAAATTAGAGAGTGAGTAAATTATAGACTCAGATTGTTCTGGCTTCATATCACAGCTCTGTCCAAGGGTATGGGCAAATGACTAAGTCAAACCTTAGGTCTCCATTTATTAAGGGGGATTATTATTATCATTATTATTATTACTATTGTTGTTGTTGTTAAATGAGGATTCTGTGTTTTCCTGCTTCATAGGCTAACATGAAAATAACTCAAGGGACAGTAAGTTAGCTTGTCAAAGTCCTCTTTCCTTCCCTCCCCAACTCTTTCCACTCTTTTTCTTTTTTCTTTTTGCAATCAGAGATTCAGAACAAAGGGTGAGGCTTCTGAGATGCTCATCTAATCATTTTTTTCTTCTCCAGTCTTTTGAGAGATGTACTTGTTCTGAGAATTCATTTGCTAACTGACTTGTCTAGAGTTGATTTGACTCTACAGAGCTCCTATCCCACTTACCTTCCGCTTGGGCATGGCAAAACCAAGACCTTATAGGCTTAGTCCCCTTCTAGGGACATGCAGTAAGGAGGACATGATGCTGGTGTCCTGCAGGTGTTAACTGAGCCCAGAGATCCGCCATACAACACACATGGTGACCCCACCACTGCAGAGGGACCAGATCTCCCCCTCCCCTTTCTTTCCTCCTATCTGGGAAGATCTGAAGCAAGGCGCTTGAAGAGCTTTCCAGAAGGCTGAATTAGTGAGTTCCTATTCCTTCTCACATGAGGATTTGGGACCTTCTGACCTCAGTATGCAAAGAGACTGGAAACATGTAAATCAGCAGCTCTCAGGTCTATAAAAATAGCTCAGTTGCTCCCTCCTCCCTTCCAGAATCAGAACTGCTCTGTGTCTCCATGCCCTTTCTTTTTCCTTCTTGTTCCTTACCTCTATCCTCCTCCATCCCTGTATCTCCCCATCCCTGCCCTTTTCTACCATCTGCTCCCTTTATCCCCACACCCATTGCCCCCCCTTTCCTCTTTCTTTTCCACATTTCCTTTGTACCTTCTTGCTCTAGCTGCCTTCCAAACCAGGATGTTGATCACCAGAGTCTGGAAGCACAGCACATTGACATTTGCAGAAATCCTGAGGTGTTTTGGTTCTTCCTATGTTGGGGCATCAGGATGACAGGGAAGCTCCTGGCCTTGTCAGGAGATGACCTTGGGCAGGCAGCTCTACCCATGGAAATGTCTGCATTAGAGGGTTGCTAGGAACATATGAAGTAATGCAGATGTCTAGTTCAGAGAAATTAAATTGGCCAACAATTACCAGCCATTATTCTCAAAGATAACTATAGTGCAGTCCCAAGGCAAGGTCTGGGCATAAGTAAGTGAACAGGCTTGGGGCTGTCTGGTAAATGCCATGGAATTGATTGCCTATGACAATCAGAGATGACAAGCTTGGGGGTACCACCCGGCAAACACAAACTCCTGGCTTTGTGTTTTCATAGCTGTATAACTCAGGTCTCATCAAAGGCATTTCTAGACCTCAGGGTTTCCATCTGTAAACTGCCATGGAGAAGTACTGACTTGGTGGAACAGGCCTTGAGGCTTCCTTGTGTTGATCACACACACAGGGTGGAGCTCAGAGGCCCACTGCATCAACAATGTATTGCTTGATGTCGTGTGATGATCCTGTATAAAGTAACAGTCACTAGAACAGTGTTCCCCACTCTTTCTCATCATTACCCCGAGGCACAGTCCTCCCCCACCCTCTCCACTCCATGGATTACATTTTTCACTACATTTATTTATTTTCTGTGCATATGGGACATGGGTATGTGTGTGTGTATACATCCATAGTATGTATGTGTGTGGAGGACAACCCAAAGGACTTGGTTGTCTCCTTCTACCTTCTATCTCTCCAGCCCCAGCCCTCCATGGATTTTTATTATTACAAATATGTCTATATCTGTTTATGTATGATATGCTATATATAAGCATGTATATACACATATATACATGTTTCATGCTTTGGACACAAAATGAATAAGATAGTCTGCCCACCAAGACCTGGTTTTTACTCCCTTGGCAGTGATATCATCTCCACTGAGAACAATGGTCCAGCCTAGTATTTCCTCTCTCCCTCCCTCCCTCCCTCCCTCCCTCCCTCTCTCTTTCCTTCCTCCTTATCTTTCTCCCTCCCTCTCTCCATTCCTTCCTCACCTTTCCCTTCTTTTTCTTTCCATTTTTCCTTTTTTTTTTTTGGGTCAAAGAATCTTCCCAAAGCCCCGAGCAGGGCTAATTGAGTGGGAGTCATGGGTGCATCTCTGATCAAGGATGACTCAGTACCCTAGCTCTGGCTGTATCCTATCTGCCTTTTTCTTTAGTTGGCTAATGTAACTCTGACTTCATTTTTTGAGGGTGTTTTAAAAAAAATCTATCTATCTATCATTTATTTATTTAAGAGAAAGATCATGAAGTTGGGTGGGTGGGTGTATCTGAGAGGTGTTGAGGGAAGGGAAAGAATGTGATCAAAACTTACGAAATTCTCTAAAAATAAATAAAAAATGAAAATAGAAAGTTTAGTGTTCACAAAAAAGAGAAATACTGTATTTTCAAGGTCATGTTTTAGGTAATATTAGCAGGGCTTGGGAACTAGGGAATCTTTTTTGGAAGGAGATCACGTTGTTAGGAACAAGGCTAATCTGTATACAGTAGTGATGGCCACTTGCATTTCTTTGACCGTAACTGTGAATCACGACAGGTACTTTCCACATCGCAATCCCACGGGGCAACACGGCTACCATCTTCAACTCTGCTTTACAGACAAGGATCCAGTGAGGCTCAGGTGCCTAAGTAACTGCTTTAATGCTGTGTGGGTAGAGTATACTGCCTGGCACTGGAACTCAGGACTCTAGACACATATTGAATTAGACTGCCTCCTGACTCTAACACAAGACGGGCTCTTTTAAATGTCAGAACTATAGAACTATCATATGACCCAGCTCTACCACTCCTGAGAATATACCCAAAGAACCCTGTATCTTAACACAGAGGTATTGTCTCGTCCGTGTTTATTGCTGCTCTATTCACAGTATTGGGGAAATAGAAGCAACCTAGATATTCACCAACAGATGAGTGAGTAGTGAAAATATTGTACATAAACAATGGACTTTTATTCATCTGTAAAGAAAAATGAAATCATGAAATTAGCAGGAAAATGGATGGGTGTGGAAACTATATTATTTAGTAAGGCCACTCAGACTCATAGAGACAAAAATCACATATTACTTCTCAGATCACATATGCAGATCCTGGCTTGTGTTGTTTATATGTGTGTATATAAGTGGGGATGAACACAGGTCTAGGCTATGAAATTGAGAAGGAGATCATGAGAGTGGAAAAACGGGGCTGGGAAATGGGGAAGGCAGTAGAACACCAGTGACTTAAAAATAGAAAGGATGGTTATGGTTTGAAGGGCATAAGTAGGGGTCAGATGGACGAGGGAGAAGAGAGAGAGAGAGAGAGAGAGAGAGAGAGAGAGAGAGAGAGAGAGAGAGAGA
>CABHPH010156046.1:48481-89721 GCA_902168325.1 Peromyscus nudipes | reverse complement strand
TAAGTGAAGTTAAAGCACCTGACTGAAATACTGCTCTCAAGAACCATAGACTAGTTATTTAAAGCACCAGTACCGCAAGTTCAAAACTCTCTTTTGAGCCATTGGCCAGGGGAGTCCAAGAGACTCCCCAAACAATATAGGCTATTGCTGTTGTCCTTGGGAGTGTCCAAGAGGTTGAAGGTAAGTCCTATTGCTAAAGACAACATGCACTTCTGGCACAGGCCTTAGAGGATCTGAGCTGGACCTAACACAAGAGTACGAAACACTACTACAACAAAAATCACATATTGACGCTACTGAGACAAAAACCAAACAGAGAAATGCTGGAGCTAAATAATGTCATAAATCAAACAGAACTAACAGACATCTACAGAACATTCCACCCAAACACTAAAGAACATAATTCCTTCTTGGCAGCCCATTGAACATTCTCCAAAATTGACTATGTGTTAGGACATAGAACAAGTCTTAACAAACATTAAAAAAGAAAAAAGAAAAAAAAAGCCTACTACAGTAGAAGCTTCTTAAAATATATAACCATGTCAAAGAAATCTATATCACTAAGTAACAGATGAGATAAAGCCAAAATTAGACATCTATCGGTACCCAATGAAACCCCAGTGCCAGGAATGGCACACATCTAACTGAGCTGTTGGCTGAAGGGGCCCCTTGAAAATCCCCCCAAAATCCAGGCTAATGTCAAAGCTATGGTTGCTCTCTAAAAACTGATGGTAAGGTGTAGCATGAATCTTAAAATGTCTTATTAATAAAATCAAACCTGAGGCCAGTTATTGGGGTGAACGCTGGAAGATCAGAGAGACAGAACAAGCCACAGCTAACTTCACCTGGCCAACTTCTCAGCTGATCTTGTTTCCTCAGACTGGAAGCCTCTGTGTCCTCATATCTGAATGGCTCTCAGTTGAACTACTGCTAAAAGCCTAAAAGCCTAACCAGGCCAAAAGCTTCTAGTTTCTGGTCTTCATGCCTTATATATCTTTCTGCTTTCTGCCATCACTTCCTGGGATTAAAGGCTCACTTCTTGGGATTAAAGGCGTGTGTCACCATGCCTGGCTGTTTCCAATGTGGCCTTGAACTCACAGAGATCCAGAGGGATTTCTGTCTCTGGAATGCTAGGATTAAAGGTGTGAGTGCCACCATTTTCTAGCCTCTGTATCTAGTGGCTATTCTGTTCTTTGACCCCAGATAAGTTTATTAGGGTGCACAACATTTTGGGGAACACAATACCACCACAGTAAGGCCTGTTGCTGAGGACAGCACCTACACATCTCACTGAACACAGAGAAGTCAAGCTGGTATAACACTAGTCAGCCTATACTCCTACTGACCAGTGTTCATGGTATCCTGCTTTAATCCATGGTTTTCTGACTGGATGCAGGGTGTTGTTTTGTATTTCTTTTTATTTTTTAATTTTTTTTAATGCAAACAAAATAATTTTTGTAAATAAGAACACTATGGTGCAGTATAATCCCCACTAGCAAGGCATAATACAATAATTTTATTTAAATAGACACTCCTGAGGAATGGCTAAGGGGGAGAAAGGTCAATATCAGCCTAGCTACACACACTTTTATCTACAGAGGTAATGTGCTTACAAGAAACACTGGTGCAACTGTGGCACAGAGTTGTGAGAGGAACCAACTCTCAGATTGGATTTACGGGCCACTCCATGAGATGGAACCCATGCCTGACACTGCTTGGGTGGCCAGGAAACAGAGAATAAATAAGTCATGAATCTAGGGGAAAACCAAATGCTACTCTGCTAAAGGAACACACACACACAAAAAAAATCACCCCAATGATATATTGCTATGCCCATGGAACAGAGCATCAGTCAACACTCAACAGAGAAGCTTCTTCTAGCAGTAGATGGTGATTAACAGAGAGATCTACAACTAGACAATATGCAGAGAAAGACTCTGGAACACTCAGCCCTAAATAGGATGTCATTATGAAACCCCTCCCCACAAGGCTCAGGGAACTATACAGAAGAAGAGGAGTAAAGATTGTAAGAGCTAGAGGTAGTGGATGACTTCAAGGAGGCAGTGTCTTCCAGACACAACAGGACTGATACACATACGAACCTAGAGACCATGACAGTACACACAAGACCTGCACACGTTCAAATCAGACAAAATCCCAGCACTGAGAAGAAATAGACGCAATTTCCCACGCCAGAAGCTCGTTGCAATAGATACCTGCTGGGAAAGGGAGATTCAGTTGTTTCCAATCAAGTGTCACGAACCACACTCTAGGGCAGTCTCAGGCCCAAGAGTAGTTGGCCAACACCAAAGAACTCCATGGTTTGTTTTGTTATGTGTATGCTACTTGTTTTGGCTTAATGGTTTTCTTTATTTTAGATTGTCAGCTTTTATTTTCATTTTGGAGTATTTTTGCTGTTGTTTTCCCTGTTTCTTTCTCTCTCTGAGAGAGAGAGAGAGAGAGAGAGAGAGAGAGAGAGAGAGAGAGAGAGAGAAAGGAAGAACATGAATTTGAATGGGTAAGGAGGAGGTGAGGATCTGGAAGTAGTTGGAGGAAGGAAAAGAGTATTAAAATATAGTGTATAAAATTTTTAAATTTTCATTTAAAAATTTTTAAAATGTAAGATGCAGCTGAGACACATAAAACATAAAGACATAAAAAAAAAAAAACCTGAAAAGAAAAACACAAGAAGTAATCATCAATTTGTGCTTCTCATACCAGGTTCATATGCTGAATCCCAATCCTGGTGTGACTTATTTGTAGAAAGGCCACTTAACACATATGTCTGATACAATAGGTACTTAAAGAAGAGGAAGAACACTAAGGTTGTATGTGTTCAGAGAAAAGCATGAGAGAATATGAACAAAGCAGTGGGAAGCAAATCATGGATCCACATCATGGAGACTCAACCCTGCCTGGATGTCCAGTGTCCACAACTGTGGGAAAAACAAATTTCTGTTGTAAAACAAGGACTATGATGAGACCAGCATTTTTTTCTTTTAAAAAATGTGTTATTTTCAAGTTTTATGAAATATTCTATTACTTCTATAATAATAAAGATATCTTTGGATAAACAAACTGAAAGAGAGGAAAGGAACCAAATAGTCTATTCCAATATATGAGAAAAAATAAATTTTAAGTCAATAAGTCAATTTTATGTACACTTAAAAAAACTGTAATAACAAGAACTTGATGGTTCCCAAATTTCTATCTCCAGCCCTTTCCTTTACCTTGAACTTCAGAAAAGCTCAGTCAAAGGCAGATTTGACATCTCTAACATCCCTTACGCCTCTGGACTTCATACTCTTTAACAAGAGTCCTTATGATTCTACAACCCTGACCACTTGCATCCAAATCTCAGTAGGTTGCACCATCTTTTACTCAAACTGCATTATAATAAATTGCACTACCTGGCTCATAATACACACACAGACAAACAGACACAGACACAGACACACAGACACACACAGACACAGACACACACAGACACAGAAACATAGACACACACAGACACACACACACACACACAAACTCACACACATCAAAGTAAAATCTGAGAAAACAAAACAAAAATCCATGCATCTCCATGCAGACTGTGCTTGCTCTTCCAAAGAACAGGGGTGGTGTGCAGAGGCTGGCATCCTTTGCTCCTCTGTCCTGAAGATCTCCCTAAGCAGGTTATAGTTTCCTCACAGCGACCTCACAATTGCAAAGAACACATCTTCCAAATACAGCTCCAAGTTCAGTCTCCAAGTTCCAAATACCGTCCCAGGAGAGCCAAAAGCCAGCTCTGTGTTCCTACTAACAATGGAAAAACAGGCTAGTGAAGTGGCTCAGCGGGAAGGACACTGACTGCCCAGCCTGACAGCCTGAGTTCAATTCCCTGAACACACTTATTAGAGGGAGAGCTGACTCCTGCGAGTTGTTCTCTGGTCTCCATATACATGCCCTGGTACAGATGCCTATTCACTTACACAGACTCAAAAAAATACAATCTTTTTAAATAGAAAGGACACAATGAAAAACCAATAATCCACAGAACAAGGTAATCAGAGGGAGAATGCTGTGTGTTTTTAGAAAACATGGTTTTCATTGGCATAGAGAGAAGAAAGGAACACAGACACAAACACCGTAAGGCGATTTCTAAAGGCACAGTGGAGTGAGCGCCCCGAACAGACAACAGGATGAAGAAGAATGTGGAATGAAGGAAGTGGTGTGCTGACAAACCCCTGGGTGTCTCCCATCTGGTGATAACCTGTGGGCTAGATTCTTTGAGAAGGCTGTTTATGTGTGTGATAAAAACCAACTCCCACCGGGTGGCGGCGGCGGCGGCGGCGGTGGCACACGCCTTTAATCCCAGCACTCGGGAGGCAGAGGCAGGCGGATCTCTGTGAGTTCAAGGCCAGCCTGGGCTACAGAGTGAGATCCAGGACAGGCACCAAAACTACACAGAGAAACCCTGTCTTGAAAAACAAAAAAACAAAAACAAAAACAAAAACAAACAAACAAAAAAACAACCTACTCACAATCAATTCTGTCTTTCTGAGAACCATACCTACTGTGTTTTTGATGCTTAGGGTCTGCATGCATGGGGCTCCTGAGACTCTCCAGCACAGGGAGGACAAGTGACTCATATTTAACAAACCAGAGCAGGAAACTGTAGTCTAGATCAATAAACATCAATCCTGGGCTTCTGTGAGAACTGCTGGGAATTATAGCCCTCTTGATGCTGTGATTGAGCACTCACATGCCCATGCGCCTGAGACCACTTTCATTCCTGGAATCAGTAATTTTTTAACTCAAAAGCTTCATCCTGCATTCTTAAATCAAGGGGTCCAATGTCAGTCTCTCAAAGTTATATGGAGAATTTGCTGGGAAACACCAAGGCCCCAGGGTAAGGCTGGGGAAGCCTGGGGATGTGCATTTCCCCTTTTCTCTTAAAAGATTTTATTCATTCTCTCTCTCTCTCTCTCTCTCTCTCTCTCTCCTTCCCCTCTCCCCTGTGAATGTGTGTGTGTGTGTGTGTGTGTGTGTCCCCAAGTGCAAGAGTACAAGTGCCTGAAGAGGTCAGAAGCATCATATAACCTAGAGGTGAAGTTACAGGCAGATTGTGAGTCAATGTGAGTACTAAAAATCAAATTTAAGTCCTCTGGAAAAGAAATGCACTCTTAACCATGGAGCCTCCTCTACAGTACTCCCCTTCTTTTTCTGAGACAAAGATTTCACTAGGTTTTCTAGACTGGCCTCAAATTCACAGTTCAGGTTCCCAAGTGCTGCACCAATAGCTCTCACAGGAAAATGGGCATTTCTACTAAGATTCTGAATGCTGCTGCTGCTCCATAAACCATACTTTCTCAGCATGTCCGATAGAGTTCTTCACTTCCCCTTTATTTTCTAGCAATATTCATATTAGTACTGCTGAACTGTGTATCAGTTTCATTAAGGTTATTAGCACCTCTATTTCTCTCTTATGGATGGTTCCAGGTTAAAGCCAAGAGAAAACTTATGGAAGATTTAAAAGGGAAACTACAGATGCTATTATTCTTAGAGGAATCGCATGGTCAGGCGTGGAAACAGATTGACACATTTAGTAGGTTCCAGCTGTTTTCTCTCTTTCTCTGGTATTCTGTGCATAGACTGTCTCCAAACTATTAGATCTGTTAGCCAACAGAGACCTGTGCAAGTCTTTATCAACCATCCCCAGAGGTGACAACCAGAGGCAGTGGTTTGCAGGCTCTTTTCTAGGGACCACTGTCAGCTTCCCTCACTAGTCGGAAGTACTTCGCCTTCTGGCTCCCAGAAGACTGAGTCTGTCTAGCACTTCACATCGTCTCCAAGAAGAAGCACCACCTTGTACATACACACTGTCTCCAAGAAGAAACACCACCTTGTACATACACACTGTCTCAGTGGAAGAAACACCACCTTGTACATACACATTGTCTCAGTGGAAGAAACACCACCTTGTACATACACATTGTCTCAGTGTTTTGTTTGCCTTTTGGCTAGGCAACAAGTAATTACACGTACATACTTAATTTATCTTATTAGGATTTTGAAATTTTGAACAGAAAATTGAGCAGAAAATTGAGGAGAATTACATTGAATTTATAATTATTGGGAAATTAGCTTCTTTAAAATATTGGGTTTTAAGAATACAACTCAGGGGTAAAATGCTTACCAAGATTCAATTCCCAGCACACACACACACACACACACACACACAGGAGAAAGAGAGAGAGAGAGCAAAGAAAGAAGAGAAAAAAAATGAGTCTTGGGCAAGAAACATAGTTCAGGGGTGGAGTCATTATTCACCATGGACCATGTTTTGGTGTTCAATTTAATCCCAAGTACCAAAAAAATTATTTGTTCATTTTTTAAAAATAATAAAATAGAATAGAATAAAAAACAAAAACTAACACATCTGAACAGGGCAGAACAAACAAACAGAAAAAAAGAGCCCAAGAAAAGGCACTACAGATACAGAGATCAACTCATTCTCATGCTCAGAATTCCACAAAAACACAAACTGGGAACTGCAACATATATGCAAAGGACCTGTAAGGTACAAAAAGAGAAAAAAATTTATATTTATATATTTATATTTTAATTTTATTTCTATTATGTTTTTATAAAATATACTTATATTTTGGTATATTTATATTATATTATATATTATACTTATATTATCTATGCTATAGGTCTACAGACATAACAAAATAATGTTATAAAATGTTTTAAAAGCCCTGACATAACACTCTTAAGACAAGGCAGAGAGTGAGAGAGACTGTGGAACACCCAAAACTAAAGGGATGTTACCATCGCACCCCTCCCTCAGGCTTAGGGAACAGCAGCAGAGGAAGCGGAAGAACACAGGGTCAGAAGACATGAGGCACTAGGAAAACAAGGTCCTCGAAACCAACAGGATTAAACATGAGCTTTAGCTCGTGAACTCAGACGCTGAGGCAGCATGCATAGGGCTGTGTGGGTTGCCCACATGAGGTCCTAAAGCTGAAAGGAGAAGGGGACACATGTCACCAGGACTCAGGAGCTAGGTCCAATTGATAACCACATGCAAATGAAAATGTACTTTCTACACCGGAGTCTCACTGAGGAAACAAACTACTCTTACGGGTAGTCTGCATGCCCAGCAGTAGAGAGCATCATTTTACAGCAAAGGGTGGAAAAACAACGAATCTTGGTGTTCGTGAACAAGGTCTGCTCCCATATCTAAAGTACTTTTATCACTCTCTTCATAAAGTCTTCCAGTTCTATCAGATTCACTTTTTTAGGTACAGTTTGAATTCCAATTGCAAAATGGACCATTTTCCTAGGGCGAGTAACTGAATCCAGGACCTCACACCTGCTACACATTTATTGGACCCCTGAGCTATGCCCCAGGACCCTGAATGAACATTTTTGTTTTAAAGAAAGTAAGAATTCTAATAGTAAGTTCTTGGGATATGGAATATGCCCTTAAATTCCTTATATTAAGATGTTCTTAGTTCAATTTGTGTGTTGAATTTATAATGGAACAATCTTTCATAAAGATGGCTATGTAATTCAGTTTTCCTCAGTATAATATTCTCAGAAAACAGACTTCAATTTCTGCGGATTTCCAGTTGTGAAGGAGAGAAAGCAGGTTACAAATGTTGCAATGACTACATTTTTAGAGAACTTGTACAAAGACTTTTTTCTCATTTTTAGAGACCCTGAGCTGTGTGTATGTGTGTGCACATGTGCCACAGAGGACAACCTCTCGTGTCAGCCCCTGCCTTCCACCTTGCTTAAAACGGTAGTAGCCAGGCTAGCTATCCTACAGGCTCCTGAGGATTCTCAAGTCCCCACCTCTGTCTCACTGTAGGAGTATTGGAGCTCTACTGTGCAAGTATCATGTGGGTTCTACAGATCCAACCCTACCCACTGAGCCCTCTCCACAGCCCCCAATTCTAAGCATTTTTCTATATCCTAATGAGGGTCTTTTGCTCTTAAAAGCAAGGGAGATGTCTGATTTTTTCCCCTTACTAACCCAGTTTAAAGTAACAACCAGTGAAGACTTAACAAAGCACTTCAAAATAAATATTCTTCAACTCTTCCTTGACTTTTTTGAGACTTAAGATGATCAGAAAAACATTTTTTTCTCTCTTGGATTTTTCAGATTTAATATTTGTTCTTTGTTCACATTAACTGTACCAACAATTTATACATGCATCTGTATTCATGTGCAAGTGTGGAAAGACAGGAATGTGTGTTGAGGCCACCAGACAAGCATGTGTTCTGTGTGTGCAGGTGTGCGTGTGTGCAGGTGCATGTGTACCTCAGCACATGTGTGGAGGTCAGAGCACAACTTTGTTGGATGAGGTTTTCTCCTTCTACCACATGATTCTGGGACTCAAACTCAGGCTGTCGATTTTCAGTAAGTACCGTTCCTCACTGAGCCATGTTAATGCCTCAGTGACAACTTGCAGAGCTGGTTTTCACCTGGTATCCTGTTGAGTCAGGGTCTCTCCTGCTTCTGCTGCCACACTCTGTACTCCAGGACAACCAGCTCTGCTATTCTCCTGTCTCTGCCTCCCAGGTGCTGGGATTGCATACCACACATCTCGCACACCACAGCAGAGATCAGACTCGAGCACTAGGCTTGCGTGGCCGGTGCTTTTCACCTGTTGCCTCCACTCTGCAGCCCCACCTTGTTCTCAGGCATCTCTCACTAGTCTGGAACTCCCCAAGGAGGCCAGGCCACCAGCTGGCCAGTGAGTCCTAGGCATTTATTGGCCTGTCTCTAACTCTCTGGAATTTTGAACACACAGCCACACATAATTTTGTAGGTTGGTTCTGGGAATCAAACTCAATTCCTCAGGTTTACAAGACGAGTACTCTACTGACTAAGCTTTCTGCCTAGCCCTCAAAGTACCAATAATTTTAAAAACCTGACATGTAGCCGGGCGGTGGTGGCGCACGCCTTTAATCCCAGCACTCGGGAGGCAGAGGCAGGCGGATCTCTGTGAGTTCGAGGCCAGCCTGAGCTACCAAGTGAGTTCCAGGAAAGGCGCAAAGCTACACAGAGAAGCCCTGTCTCGAAAAACCAAAAAAAAAAACCAAAAAACTGACATGTAAAAATGCATTTTTCTAAAAATGTAATTATGTGGAAATTTACTAATCATAAATCTGATTTTACAAAACAGCAGTCTGTTTTATCTAATTACTATTTCTGAGAAGTATATGAAGATATTTTATGTTTTGTGTTATATGTTATTAATTTAAAATTATCTTATTATAGCAACAAAAATAACATTTTCTTTGAGAGTAGTTCATGTTCTTAATCTATTTAACCAAACTGAAAATGTTAAGTTCTAGTATAAATGACGAAGAATCTTTGAGAGGACTTCAGTTTCATGAGAACAGAACTAGCTTTGTCTCTCATTAATGGAGCTTTAGCTATTCCCTTGTGTTTCTAGAAGTTAAAATATAAGACTACTATTTCAGTGGAGGGACTTAAGAGCATAAATATGGAAACTTTGTTAATTAATATTAAACTTGGCCACACATTATATTCTGTTCTCACAGGAACAAACTGAACACCACAATGATGAAATATGATATATAAGAATTTATGATTAAATTCAAAACATTTAAACAATGTCATAATGCAATTTTAAAAACATATGTAAGGCTGGTCCAGTGGTAGTAGGTTATCATCCAAGTGGTAAAAAAGTACATAATTAATGTTAGAGGCTAACTAGATTTCCTTTTTTGCAAGGATCTCACAGTTTAAAATATCCATCTCTCACTAGAACTTTACCCTGAAATCATGCAGTCCATATTATACTTGCAATTAGAGTTGCTTCCAATTTTTTCCCTTAAGAGACATTATGCATTTATAACACTTCAAATAAACAACGATCAGAAAATGAACCTAAAATTCTTTTACTTGCCACTTGGCATCCAACCATTCCTGTTAGACATCTGGGGAGACCTACGCAACACCACGATGAAGCTCAGCCCCACAGTGTCTGGCAGAGGGTGATGAGAATGGCACATTGTCTGCTTGGTCTGAGTAGGGGTCGCAGCAGGGAAAGCATCTGCTAAGATAATGTGAATGGAGGAAACAACTATAATTGCCTCATTAAAAGACCTCTGGCCAAATAATCACAAGAAGAAAGGACTAGGGAAACCACCCCAAAATTAGGTCTATAATACGGAAAATGGGGGAGGGGCAGAATTTTTAAAAGCACAGAGAGAGAGAGAGAGAGAGAGAGAGAGAGAGAGAGAGAGAGAGAGAGAGAGAGAATGGGGGGAAAAGGAGGGAGGGAGGGGCTTGGGTAAACTGTTGGCTTCACTAATTTCCTTAGGTGCTACCTACATAAATTAACAAAAACTTAGACGCAACAATTCAGTTCTCTGGAGAGCTGTTGTCCTTAGCAGTTGTTCAAAAGTAAGGATGCAAACTCCCAACTACCCAGGACACAAATGTGCAATGAAGTGCTGTGTGACGCTTCTAACAAAGGGCCAACATGGGAACTGGAAAGGCATGCCTACTAGTCTAAATTCTGGAACTTCTGTATGAAAAGCATGTAACTAGAAAGCTTAGGAAAGATTGCTTTAAGAAGCAGGATGCAAAACTTTAACCAGCAAAGTCTCAAAAAGACAAAGCAGAAGAAAAGACTCAACTGTCTCCATCTGGTCAATGCTTTTCTTCTATTTTCTATCTTCACCTTTTAAAAATTCTACTTTTCTTGCAATTCAACAGTGTATACCTAGTGCTATAGTTTGATCACTTCAAATTAGGAGACAGAAGCATTTGCATTTTATTCAACATTATTAATAAGTATTTCATAGTAAATATTAGGAAATGTTTTTTTCAAAATAAGTAAGTATCCAAACTGGTTCACAGATTAAAATGTAATGACACTGAGACAAATTATTTTGCATTTCCTGATATTTTGGGTTAAGCTGTATGAATGTAATCTATATCATACAATTAAAATGTATTAATGATATAACAGTACGCTAAAGTTAAACTTTTTTCTGAATCCAACAGACACGGTAAAATGAGCTTGTTACTCCCCTAAGCCAGGTTTAAAATACGCAAGTTATGTGATGACTTTGATGCTCTGCACCCAAAATGTGCTGGCTAATTTTTCCATTCCATTTACCATTCCAATCTTTAAACTGCCTTAATCTCTTGCCCTCAGATGTTGATCTTGTAAGAATAGGGGTCATAGGTCAGGACAGACAGACCTCAAAGGCTCTGGCCTATCAATTCATGCCTGAAAGATTTCTCTGCCACAATAGGAACCTACTAAACAGCAAATTCCTAAATCTAATCACACAAGTATCAGGGTGAAACAGTTATTTATTGGAATTTGTTGATTTACATCTTTTCAAATACCTCTGGCACCTAAATAGCATTTTAATTTTCTTTTGGAAATAGGTTCTGAGATAGAGTAAACATGAACATAATACCACTTACGGACTTCTTAAAGTAAAACAACAAAGTCTAAGCAAGCCTTATTATTTTCAGGAATGCTGTTAAGATTTCAAAAGACACACCAGTAGATTTCCGGGGTAAGGGAAGACCTACCGGTACCCTATTTGTAGCTCTCCTGTGAACAAGGGTGAACAAGGGCATCATGTAAATATTTTCCATGGGATAAATAAAACATACAACTCTTCATTAAGCAATGTCTGCCAATTTTTCTAACCCTGAATCTCTTCTAAAACTTTCTTACAAATTTAAAATAATTTGAGCCCACAAAATTACAGTTTTGTAAAAATTAACTATCATACATCTCATGTAAAAACCAGGGTCCTGTGTGTGTGTGTGTGTGTGTGTGTGTGTGTGTATGTGTAACTCTGAATTGAGTTTAAACCAGATACCACATAATTAGATTCTATTTATACTCACCCTGGTCTTTTTGACCACAAAGACAGCATATCACAATGTGTCATTTTAATACTGGACTACCAGGGATGCCAAACTCAGAATCAGTGTAAATAAAAACCATTTAATTGTACCAAATAAAGGAATTCCCTGAATTTCCACTCAAAAAAAACAAAACAAAACAAAACAAAACAAAAAACCTTTGCAATTAATATTCTTTAGAAACAAAATACTACTTTAAGTTATATAGAAGATGAAAAAAAAGTACTAATATGCTGATATGGATTAAAAAATCAAGTATTGAACCAAAATAATTGGAAGCACTGGAATATTCTCTCAGTTACTTTTAAAAATCTAAATTATTTTTTATGAATTCAAGGCACGGCTGTTAGAAAAGGCTTCCATTATCATCCAGTGTGTGGTGGGTCAGGAGATGGGAGGTTAAGGAGAACAAAGACAACAGTCACTCCACTGGGTGGAAACAGAGCTACAAGAGGAAAAAGAGAAACTGTGAACAGAGAAGTCCTAGAACCAGATAGTACACCCACAGATCCATCTTCTGTATGTGAATTCACTATAAATGTTCTGAAAAGTTACATGTATTTCATTTACTAATTATTTAGTATCAAGTCATTTCATCTGTACAAAGATTTCTGGACCATTAGTCTCACTGCAAGTCTGTTTAGTCATTCCAAACATCTGCAAGTATAAACTAAAATTTCACAATGAAATAGTTAATTCCATAATGTAATTTGACAATATTAATTTGTGTAAATATAATGGCAGTCAAAATTATCATTTTATTAGTCTACTACAAATTTAACTGTTAAAATTGACTTCTTGTTTTCATAGTAAACTGTGTTCTTTAGAGAAAGGTACCAAGACTAGGCTTTAAGAAAAAACCATAAGGTCTCCAATTTTTCATTAGCCACCTTCATTTTATAAAGAGGAAAACTACAAGGGGTTTTGTCCCCTTACTCTTCTGAAGATGGACATAAAACAAACTAAACAGTAAATACGAAATTACTTCATCTAAAATTGTAAGAAATCTTTTCTAACGTGGAAGATTAACCATACAGAATGAACATTCTTCATTTCAACGGACAGTATTTAAACAGTTCATATGATTCATATGAACTCTAATTCATATCCAACTCTAATTGGATCATTAAGTAAATGCAAAACATCTAACTATAATAAGAATTCTCTTTTTTATTTTGTTTTTTTTTTTTCGAGACAGGATTTTTCTATGTCGCTCTGGCTGTCCTGGAACTTTCTCTGTAGACCAGGCTGGCCTCAAATTCAGAGATCACTTGTCTCTGCCTCCCACGTGCTGATTTTAGAGAGGGAGGCCACCATGTCCACCTTTTAAGCAAAGGATTCTTTTTTTGTTTTGTTTTGTTTTTTTCGAGACAGGGTTTCTCCATGTAGTTTTGGTGCCTGTCCTGGATCTTGTTCTGTAGACCAGGCTGGCCTTAAACTCACAGAGATCCACCTGGCTCTGCCTCCTGAGTGCTGGGATTAAAGGCGTGTGCCACCACTGCCCAGCAGTAAAGGATTCTTAAACATGACATCAAACAAAGGTTAGTTAAACTGTCCTCATCAAAATAAAAACTTTTACACTATAATATTATCTACAAGAGAGGAAAACAGACTATAGAATAAAAGAAAATATTTAGAAAAAGTTTATCTGGCAAATGTCCTGTATCATAATGTATATTAAAAGCTCTCAGAGTAACAACAAGAAAATAAACATCTCAGTTAAAAAAAAAAAAAAGGCAAAGACAACCAGTTTGCCAGAGGATAAAGTCAGCAGCATCAAAATGCCTTGAACAATGTTCGGCATCAGCAGCCATAACCACAACAATACACCCTAATTACACCCATGACCCCCACATACACGGGGTAGCTAAGCATATGTTCAGTTGAAAACGTCAGTTACTGGCAAACATGCATGGCAGGTGGCTTGCAGTCTGCTGACAGAATTACAGAAGAATGTGACTCCTTTGCAAAACCAAGGTAAGCACGGACCCACGACCACAGATTATCACAACTGTGCCACTCTAAAACCCGAGACTAACGTACATACAAACTCATACTTGAGTCTTTGTAGATTCTGTTCCTAACTGCCACAACTGGAAAATACCCAAATCCCTCAACAGATGAATTAGATAGACACTGTTATAGCCTAATAATGGAATATTACCCAACAATATAAAAGAATGAACTACTGACACATTCAACATTGCAGATAAATTTCAAAAGCATGATGATGGAAGAAAAATAGAAAATTTCAAAAGGTTATGAAACAAATATGTTCATACGCCACCCACAAAAACAAAACCAGTCCTAATATGAAAGCACACATTACTGGTCGCCAAGGTTATACAGACAGGAGCGGGTAGATATGACAGGCGGTGAGCAGTTGTTTGTCGAGTGTATTGCCTGTTCTGAGTAAATCATAACGGTGAGAGGAGCAATGTATGCGTGTAAGCATTCACAGAACTGTGCATAAAAACATAAATTGTTAGGACAGTTTGATAAATAAAATAAAATCAATATTCCAAACAAGCAAAACATACAAAAATGTACCAGTGTCAATTTTTCTCTTAAAAAGAATTACCTGGAAGTCTGCCTTTTTCAGGCTTCAGTAAACCAAATCAACTACTTACTGCCATTTTTAACTATCCGGCATTAAGACCAAGGCCTTGCACATAACAAGGTAGGAGCTTCCCCATGCTTCATATCCCCAGCCCTAAGACCATCATTCTCGGTTCTGCTCACTCTAGGTTCAAAAGCGACCCACGCCAGTGCAAATCTCCACTGTGCTTTCCTCCCGCTTGCACTGCTTGTGCGTCTGGAGTCCTGCGCTCAGTCTTTTGAGACTTCAGTCTAACCACATTCTTTCTGTCCACCTTTACACCTGAAGGCACTAGAAGAATGAGAGGTATGAGTTTTGAAACACTGGGATGGATCTAGATTGTAGTCTGTATTTGTGTACTAGTCCCTTAAAGTTAGATTGAGGTGATTCACCTTCAGCAAGGCTGTCATGGAGTCATGTTGTGCAGTCAGTATTCTGTCATCAGATGTCATATGCTTTAAGTATTCCCATTACTGATAATTTTTATCTTTGACCATGTGGCCAAGATGTTATGGGACAGACTTCTCTATTTATTTACTTTTGTAATTAGTAAGTATTTTGTTGGGGGAGATGCCTTAAGACTGTAAGTAATCCACTCCTCATCACACTGAAAAATTTCCATTTATTTCTAAGTCAGAGCCATTGGTTTCCTCTCCAGGATTTATAACCTATAGAGCTGTTATTGACTTCAGTACTCAAATTTCCATCCTAGCAACACCTCCTAGCCAGCTTCTACATCTGTTTGAAAGGCCCCTATCATTTTTTAGATACTGTTCATCATCTAACTCCATCTTCACGTAGGCTAAGAGTAAACCACTCACAATTATAGTCAGACCTCAGAGCTGCGCTTTCAATTTCATCTTTAACCCAAAGAGTCACTGTAGCCATGGCCTCCTCTCTCCTGCAGGCTGACTCCTCCTTTTCTATTAAACCACCTCCCGTCAACACATACCCATTCTGTTATTTCTTAACCTTTAGAAAATGCCCCCATACTGCATTTGCTGCTTCTGCTTCTTCTCCTGTCCTTTTCTGCTGAACAAGACACACAAGCTTTCATTCCCACCAGTCTGCAGAGCCGTTCTTGTCATGTCCAGTAGTTACTTCTGTGTTGCTAAGCAGCTGGTGTCTCGGGGGTCATCATGATCATTATCATCAGCATCTCTGAACAATCTTCCAAGACAAAACCCTTCTAGATGGCCTCCCACTCTCTTTCACTGGTCCTTCTAAGTGCTAGAATGACCCAGGGCTCATTCCTCTTTCCACTATGGGTATAAATATCATTTCACTGAGTACTGCTGAACTTTTACTTTCAGCCCTAGAACTCATATCATGTACCTTTCCACTTAATTCGTAACCCTCCTGCATATTCATCATGCCCCAAGCCAAGCTGTCCATGTGCTGCTCCTTCTGCAGTTTTTCCCATCTTGGCAACTGGTCCCTCCATCTTTCTTGTTGCCCAGGCCAAACAAACCTTGGAATCATCCTGGACTCTTCTTCTCTCACAGTCCACATCTGATCCATCAGTAAATCCTGCCGTCTCCACCTTCAAAACATATAGGAATTTCGCTCACCACTTCTATGTCTACCACCCCAATCCAAACCACCACCATCTCTTTCTGGTACACAGGAAAAGCATCCCTTATTGATTTCTCAGCTTCCACTCTTGCTTCTTCAAATTAACTAAAGTAACAGCTGTCAGAAGGTACTTTAAGGAATGCTACAACTTAGATCTAAATGCTCTGAAGAGCTTATGTTAAAGGCTTGGCCCCTGGGCAGTGGTGTTCAGAAGTAGGGCCTTTGGGAAGTGGTTCACTTTAATAACATCAATGGGTTCATAGCTTAACAGGAAACTGGACTTAAGAAGATGGGGCTTAGTTGGCAAAAACAGATTACTGAGGATGTACCTTTGAGGCCTCTGCCAACTCTCTCTCCTTCCCAAGAGTCATGAAGTGAACAAAATAAATTTCTCCTTTTCAAAGTTAATTTTCTCAAGTATTTTGTCAGAGCAACAGAAAGCCACCCAGCATAAAGAGGTAAATTAGATTATGAGATTATGTTGCTTTTTAAACTCATTCTAATGATGTTCCGTTTTTCTTTTATAATCAAAGTTCATACTGCTGCAGTCAAATGTTACAAAAGACAAAACCTACTGAGGTCCACAGCTGTGTAATTAGAAAAGACTAAATAATATTCAGAAAACTATCTCACTTTTGTTGTATTTTCTTCTCTAGTTATTCTGGACAGCAGTTTAGAACCAGGTTCCAAAAACTTTCAGAACATAATCTGAAATTAGTAAATATTTATTCTAAGGATATAATCAGACAATATTTCAAAAATGTACACATAAGAATTGATACAATGGTGCTGATTTCAAAGCACAGAAAACAGACTCAATAGCCCTAACAGCACTGCTTGTAAATTTTGGCAGATTCATATAGTGAGAATGTATGTAGCTATTAATTAATGACATCTAAGAGATGGCTTAAAAAAACAAAACAAAAAAACAGTATATAGTTTATGACTTCTGCCTGCATTTGGGATTTCAAGTGACTTCTCCAGTTTTTTAATGTTTGAATTTTCAAAGTGTGAGTTGTCACTTTAAAAACAGACAAACAGTAAGCATACTCTCACTGGAAAAAGCATGTGGTGAATCAGAAAACTGTATGCAGAGAGAGGCGTTTCTTCTGAGAGAACCTGAGTTCCTCCTCTGGTCCTCCAGCAGGCTGGGGAATGGCAATCACAGCACTCTCCCACACTTCATGCCAACTGGGCCTCAGCACTCTGAAAAGAGTCCAAACTGCAGGACAAGACTGTCTTCTTGACCCGGGCTCTTCAGCTACAGAGATGCCATTTTCTTTTGGCTAGGCTCCATAAAATCCATAAACAAAACGGTAAGAAACTTTTACAAATATTTCCCAAATACAACACACCCACAAGTCAGCTGCACAGTTACCTGTCTCCCTTTGGTCTTCTCTTCTGCAGGGCCTTCCCTTTGGGTCTTCTTTCACTTCCTAAGCAGGGGCTCCCACCTGGTCCTGTTACCCGTATTGACTCAAGGCCTTTGGGGGATTTTTTAAATGTAAATTCCACTGGCTCTCCTTCTTTTAAGCTTCTAAATCCTTCCATGAATAATTTGCTCTGTAAAGAGTAGGGGAAAGAGAGATATCATGATTATCACTGCTTTATAAATTATCTGAATAATTTTAAGATTATCAAAGCAAGAAATTCTGTTATCCATTACAAACGTATAGGCTTTGTTTTATGTTATTGAAGTTTGATAAACCGTACAATGCTGGCAGTTAAAAGCCTATACTATTCTGTAAAAAGCAATTTAGTGATACAGAAATGTAAATGTACATATTCTTGTCCCATCCATTCTACCACAAAGGTTCTAGTATAAAGCCAAAGCAATATCACCATCCTGACCTGAGATCAGGCCCCAGGACCACGTGGAAAAGGAGAGAACTGACTCCAAGCTGTCCTCTGACCTCCACATGAGCATCATAATCACACATACACACACACACACACACACACACACACACACGCACGCACGCACGCACGCACGCACACACACGTGCAATAAGTAAATGCAATAACACTTTTAAAAAGAAGATCTTACTATATATAAATAGTATTTATTTTTTTAATCAACTACAGCAGTGTCTGGTAAAAGAAATTATACCAGCCTTAAGAACATTTTAATCCCATTGATTAAACAAATTCTACTAGAACTATATAATATAATATTATCAAGATTATCTTTATTGAGATTTTTATTCAGCTCTGGGCAGGTAGTTTTTCTGTTACTGCCTTACCCAATGCTCTTTGTAGTATGTTAAATAACGTCTTTTTTCCTTTAAAAAAATAAAGGTACTTAGTGCTACATGTATTGATGTAGGAAGACAAACATGTGATATTGTTGTGCCTAAAAAAGAATAAAGAACATGTGCCTACCATAATGCCATCAACAGTTTTTCTTTTATTTTTGAGATTATACTATATTTATATCATTTCACCCTTCCCTTTCCTCCCTCCCAGCCCTCTTTGTTATCCTTCAAATTCATGGCCTCTTTCTTCATTCATTGCTATTACATTCAATAATGTTATATTTAGTGATACATATTTATACACAAATCACTAATACAACCTGCCCAGTCTGTATAATGTTGCTCATATGAATATTTTCAGGGACAACCATTTGGTATTGGGTAGGAAATACAATTTTTAAAGACTCATATTTATTTTTGTAGCGATGTAGTACAGAGCAAAACACTAAATCATAGAGTCACTTTCTCTACTCTGTTGTAAGCAGAAAGTTTTCTATGATACTTTATTGTGTTTCAGGAGTATTTTCTACTAGAACAATTGACTTTTATAACTTATAGTTATTATTTTAAAATTTTTTCTCAATGACAAAATCATAACCTGGATTTCAAACATTCCTTCACTTTTAATATTACTTTTTCTGTCAAGGTGAATATGCTGATTCAAAATGTACTAAGATAATTAAATCACTAGTTTTTTATTTACCTGTCTGGATTCCTTTTTGTGTATTTTGCAAATCCAACTTGGAAGACCTCACAGTTTGCAAGGATTTTTCTGATCTAATGTGGAAGACCTCGAAGTGTGTAAGGACTTTTCTGATCTAACGTGGAAGACTCTGCCATTTGTAAACACTTTTCTGCATTGTATGGCAAAAGAAGAAGCATTACTGTCTTTTCTGATGATGTATAAACTCAGGCACTTTGTTCTTAGTAACAGCAGACCTGAAAAACAGATTGTGAATGAAGGGTTTGTGCTCCTGTGAATGTGTAAAATGTTGTTTCTCCTTGGAACAGCCACCTTATCATATTAGTATCAGAATCGTCCTCCCCTTCCCAACAATCTCCAGGATAAAAATCTTAATGTTGCTTAATGCATCAATGTCCTGATTTAGTTTATCAGAGGCCAGAAAATCATGACTTCAAGTTCACAACCCTAAAACCATCTATCTGCTAGGGTTTAGACCTGTTTTGCACCCTGCCCCCAAGAATTCACAGCTCCCAAGTTGGAAAACAGTGTGCAGTTGCTGGGGGCTGGGCCGACTAGGAGGACCACAGGTCAACTGGACTCAGGCTTTCTAAAGAGACTGTGAACTGCAGTCTCTCTGACCTCCTGTTTTGTAGTGCAGTATCTTGTATTGCCGTGTATTCCCACCATGATGCTATCTACCCACTAGACCTTTTCCGAAGGCAGAAACAGTGCCCCCAGTACCTGAGTACCTGACTTTGAACATCCTGAACTACGAACTACATAAGCCTCTTTCATGTATAAAATTTGTCTTCATTACAGTAACAGTAAACTGGCTGTTATATACAGTGGTCACCCAGTTTGTTTCCCAGTTTCCATTACCAAAGGTAACAGTAGTTAGAAAATACTAAATGAAAACATTCAGAAATAAGTGATAAGCTTAAGATGTAAATCAATTTGAGTGTGCGATGAAATTTCTGGCATTCCATCCTACTGCAAAGAGGATGAATCATCTCTTCAGTATCCTGTGTCCCTACTTCCTACTGATCATTAGTGAGCAGCCATGACGTCATCAAATCCACCTGAGGCATTGCACCACTTCTGCTCCAGCCACGCCCCCTAACTGAAATGGGCCCTAAGGAAAACAGTAATGTTGACGATGCAGTAATGCTGGAATGATGCTCTAGAGTGCTTTAAGTTAAAAGGCGACAGGCAATGACTTAATAAGGGAATAAAAATATACACAAGCTGAGGTTGCAGAGATTGACAATGAGACAAATCTATCCACAGCCCTGCTGAAAGGAAAGGGGATTCACTGTTCCTTCTCAACTGTAGAAGTTAGGGCCACAAAGTATAGTGCTTAGTGAAGAAGAAAGGGGCATTCAGAAACTACTTAAATAAGGAAACACAGTGTGTAGAGCGCTTGGTCCAGAGTTTCCCCTGCATCCTCCTCTAGCACCCAATGGGCATCTTAGAATATATATTCCACATAAAAAAAGGAAACTAGGCCGGGCGGTGGTGGCACACGCCTTTAATCCCAGCACTCGGGAGGCAGAGGCAGGCGGATCACTGTGAGTTCAAGGCCAGCCTGGGCTACCAAGTGAGCTCCAGGAAAGGCACAAAGCTACACAGAGAAACCCTGTCTCAAAAAACCAAAAAAAAAAAAAAAAAAAAAAAAAAAAAAAAAAAAAAAAGGAAACTAATTATAAGTAGCCCAAATAATTACATGGGATGCATAATGATATTACTTCAAAATTTAGTACAAAGGGAGACTATTCATTGTGAAAATAACATGTACAATAAAAGAAAAAAAACTGTTTCTGGTACAGGTCATGTGACAGTGAAAATCTTCAGGTTGAAGTCTGTAATCTGTCAGACCTTTTCTGCTGTCTGGTGGAACATGGGGAGGAAAGAGATCATGACTAAATCATCTCTGTTAAAGCCATCTGAACAATTCTAAAGCAGCTTTTCTTTCCTCTCTTCCCCCTAAATCAAGCTCACTGACTGTAAATCAGGAGAAGTGGAGTTAATAGTTGACTATCGACTACAGAACTAAGGAACAGCTGTTTAAGCCACAGCTCTCCTAAGTTCACACTTCGTTTCTGTAACAAGCGAAGTCTACAGTATATTGGTGTACTTTTACCAACTTAATGATTGTATTCTTCATTAAGATAGGCATAGTTTTTAGTTTACACTCGGGCCTAAGGATCCCCAGATCCAACCGGGTGGCAAGAGAGAAGAGACTGTCACCAAGCTGTCCTCTGAACACCATATGGCATGCCCACATACTACACACACATACTATAAAATTCTAAAACAAAGTTTTTTTAATCACCATGTCTTTGTAATTAAAGAGAACTCTTAGCAAATATATTGTTTAAATATCAAAATAACTCAACTATAAATGGTAAAGATCTGCTGAAAGGGAGAACTATATTATTTTATGTCAAAATCAACCTTTAACCATGATCTACTAATTTTTATGAATGGCTCCATTGTTTTAGATATATATTGTTACTGATCTTGTGCATACTTAAGTCATAACCTCTCTTTCACTTGTCACATCCGTCTCACCGGATTGCCATTCCCTATTTCAGTCTCAGTATCTTCTACTAGAATAAGTATAATAGTTTCTTCAGAGCTCATGCAGCACTGAGTCCCCTCTCTGATGTCCTTGAATGCTGTCTTTCAATTAACTCCACCTTTTAGTCTCAACTCAGAGTTTTACTGCCTTCTTAGACTGTAGGTTAAGAGCACTTACTACTCTTGCAGAGGACCCAAATTCAGTTCCCAGCACCTATACAACAGCTCACAACCCTCTGCAACTCCAGTCCTAGGGGATCCAACACCATTTGGTCAGCACTGCATGTACATGGTATACTTACATGCATGTGGCAAAACACCCATACACATAAAATAAAAGTAAATATTTATTATTTCAGATAAAAAGAGGGAAATGTGGAGATGTATTGTGTACCCTAATAAACTTGCCAGAGGATCAAAGGACAGTACTAGCCACTTGATAGAAGTCAGGCAGTGGTGGCACACACCCTTCCATTGGAAGTAATACATAAACAATTTCCTCAATCTACAGTTTACCATTACATGGATGACATTTTACTAGCTAATTCAAGTGTAGATACTTTAGAAACAATATTTGAAGAAGTAAATAAAATTTTTCCTTGTTGGGGATTACAAATTGCTCCTGAAAAGATAGAAAGAGGAGATTCTATTAATTATTTGGGTTATAAAATAGGTCTACAAAAAATTAGACCTCAAAAGGTGCAAATAAGGAGAGATCGATTATGGACACTTAACAACTTTCAAAGATTATTAGGAAACATTTTCAATCTACGGACCACTATTAGGGCAAAAAATGATGAACTCAGTAATTTGTTGAAAACCTTAGAGGGTGACAAGGACTTTAATAGTCCAAGAGAATTATCAGCTGAAGCTGAGAGAGAATTGGCTTTGGTGGAAAAGAAAATACAGGATGCACATGTGGATTGTGTGGATCCAAAGATTGATTGCATTTTGGTTATTTTACCCTCTAAGCATTCTTCTACAGGAATTTTAATGCAGAGGGAAGATATTACATTAGGATGGATATTCCTACCAAATAAACAGAGTAAAAAATTAAAAACTTACGTGGAAAAGATCTGAGTAGATTTTAAAAGGAAAACTGAGACTTCGTCAATTAGCAGGAATAGACCCAGCAGAAATTGTCATACCTTTAACTAACGATGAAATTGACAAATTATGGACAGTAAGTGAACCTTGGCAAAGAGCTTGCAGTAAGTTTTTGGGAGAGATTAACAGCAAACAGCCCAAAAGCAATAGAACTGAACTTATAAAGAGAGCTGATTGGATCCTGCCTCAAATTGTACAGGAAAAACTCATATCTGGAGTTCTTACATTTTATACAGATGCAAACCAAAGGGGAAAGTCAGGTTACAAATCAGAAAATTTAAATAAAGTGGTTCAAAGTCCTTATAATTCAGTTCAAAAATCAGAATTGTATGCTATTCTGTTGGTATTAATGGATTTTTTGGAAGCTCTCAACATAGTTACTCTCAGTATGCTGAAGAATGGTCTTACATATTGAAACTGCTGAATTTATCCTTGATGAGTCAGAATTAACTTCATTATTTATTCAATTACAAAAAATAATCAGGAATAGGAAGCATCCCTTATATATAACTTACATCTGATCCCATACGAGTCTGCCAGGTCCTCAAGCAAAAGGTAATGATGAGATTGATAAAGAAATGTGCTAGAGGCCTCAGAATTTCATAAAAACAAACAAACAAAAAAAAAACCATGTCAATAGTAAAAGGTTTAAAAAAAGGATTTTTACATAACCTGGCAACAAGCCAAGGAAATTATATGGAAATGTCCTACTTGTTCTTTTTACAGTTCACTACCAGCAGGATGTAACCCAAAGGGTACTCAGATGAATGAAATCTAGCAGATGGATGTGTTTCACTTTGCAGAATTTGGAAAATTGAAATATGTACACCACACCATTGATACCTATTCAGGATTTCAATGGGCAACTGCCTTGAGTTCTGAAAAAGCTGATTCTGTAATCACTCATTTGTTAGAAGTTATGGCCATCATGGGGATACCTGCAAAAATTAAAACTGACAACGCTCCAGCATATGTCTCTGGTAAAATGAAATATTTTTTGCTTATTACAAAATAAAGCATACTACAGGTATACCACACAATCCTACAGGACAAGGAGTCATAGGAAGATCAAATCAAACTCTAAATGATATGCTAAATAAACAGAAAGGGATAACAAAAGCCCCCAGAAAGAGATTACCTAATGCTCTATTAACTTTGAATTTTCTCAATGCTAATGAGAAAGGAACAACAGCTGCAGGGAGACACTACAGAATTAAACAAAAAAACTACAGAATTAAATCAGCCTGTATACTTTAAAGATGTGCTGACCTCAGAATGGAAAACAGGATATGTATTATGCTGGGGACGAGTTTTTGTTTCTACAGGGGAAGAAAAACTATGGATACCATCAAAATTGATAAAAGTTCAATTTGAACAAGAGAGATTTCTAATTAGAAGAGGTGATAGTTCATCAACCAGCATGACCATTCAATTTAAACTAACTTATACCACTAACAAATGCTTTTCATTTGATCAGATAAAACTTGCCAAAAAAGAATCTCCCCAAAGTTAGGGTTAAGGAAGGTCTTTGTTTTTGTCTTTCAGGACAATGAAGGCTAAGGAATCTGAAGAACACTGGACAAATAAGAAATATGAAGAAAAAGGACAAGTCATCCAGAAAAAATGTCCCAAGAAAAAGAGTAAATTGGTCTATTGGTATATCACATATCTAACAGGGTAAAATTTCATAAGTCTGTCTAAATGTTTGCTTCTGCTCTTCTCTACAGACACATAATGCAAATGGTCTTCATGTAGTCCCAGCTCAATTAAAAATTAAAGCTGGCTTTGGAGTTGGAGCATGGCTCTCTCCTTCTCTAAACCCAAGCATGTTTGTTAAAAGGAAAATCCAAAATCTGTTTCATGTCAGAAGAGCCACCTGACATGGGACAGAAGAAAAATCAAAATTAAGGGACTATTTTATTGCCACTAATCTCATAATTCTTTGGTTTTCTTTTGACTCTTTAAAACTTTTCTTAAGGTATGAATTTTATATCAAAATTTGTAAAATATATATATATATATATACTTGTAAAACTTTTGTCATATATTAATGGTCATATAGAGTACTAACTAATTCTAGAAAAAACGCTTCATCCAGCATCCTGTACATGATTTTGGGTTTGAGTCTCTATGAGTTTTCTGCAGTGAACCATGACCACGCCTAACAATGACTTTGAAGTCTCCAAAAAGATGATGGGGCCCCACAATGACGATTTAATCAGGACGATGATAATACCACTGAGCTGACAAACACCACTCAAAGACTGGCTTTGGACTACAAACTGCTCAGGACAATTTCAAGAGATGGCTGCTGAGATGATCCAGATTCATCAGACTACTCAATTAAGGACTTGAGACAAGCCCTACATTTTCCCATTATGCAGAGAGTGAACAACAAATGATACAGCTACCTCTTCCAGGATTTGACAATTAACCTAAAATTTTTCTTTTCAGGATCCCCTAAAAATGCATTTGCCCCCAGACAGCAGGAAGTAATTTTAAGAACACGATGTCCACATTCCCAAGAGGTGGAGTGGGTGATTTTTGGTCATTCAATGGATTATGGATAATTATCATTGTTTGGGATGGTTGGTTACAAGTTTTTATTGTTAATGGTCAGGATAAAGACTAAGCAAAGGAGATTAGATTTAGGGTTCTTGTTTGAAAAAAAAAGAAAATACAAGAAAAAAAAGGATATAGATATGATAAAAGGTAGATTATTGAATCTACTCAGAAAAAAAAGAGAATATGGATATGATAAGATAAAAGGCAGATTATTGAATCTATTTTTAGGAAGCAACTAATAGTTTTAAATATTTTACATTGGATTAGATTCTTGTATATTGTATACAATTTTTGTATATTGATACAAATTTGAGATTAATTTTGTTAGAAAATACTCTACATATATTTCTAATCTTGTTCAAGGTATTGTACCTATACAGCTCACTTAACAATGTAATGCAAATTGCTAGTCCTTGAAAGTTATTACCAACTAATTAGGATATAAAGAAATGCAAGTGGGGCTGGAGAGATGGCTCAGAGGTTAATAGTGCTGACTGCTCTTCCAGAGGTTCTGAGTTCAATTCTCAGCAACTGCATGGTGGCTCACAGCCACCTGTAATGAGATCTGGTGCCCTCTTCTGGCCTGCAGTCATACATGCTGTATACATAATAAATAAATAAATCTTTAAAAAAAAAGAAATGCAAGTAAGTATTTAGTCACCTATTACAATTGAACATGTAGGTTAGGTATGTTTTTAAGGTCAAACAGATATTTTAGATAGACAGGTCATCTTCAAACACTTCAGAGATCTACAGAATATGGCATCTAAGATATTTTAATAACATACTCTTTTTTTTTTAATGAAAATGAGACATATCTGCTCCTGGCAGCACCAATCTTCAGAGAAGATGATGGGCATTGAAGAAATTCCTTATAGTTTACTTTCTTTGTGGCAAAAGTTAGCCACTGGGCAAGAAAGTGCCTTTACATCGATTGTTGACAGTATGCTGTCCAAATGGACAAGCAAGACACAAAAAAAGCATTGCCGAACTTTGCCAAGACAAGGTAGGAAAGCTCTTTAGAAAATCTTGCTTCACAGATGAGTCTGTCTGATATACTAGACCTGTAGGCCGAAGATGGATGCCCCAATATTGGAGAGGAACCTTGGGTGACTATCCAGGCAGTCAGCTGTTTCTGTCATTTCTCACGTTTTTTGGAAGTCACTTGTTTTCACTTCCTGCTTACTCAGTTAATATTATTTCCTTCTCAGTTCTCTGAGGGAGCTGAAGACTAGATAGTAATAGTTTTCCTTGTTAAGAAAATCAGAAAAGAAACTTACTACAGAAGTGTAAAGTGTGCAAGTTTGAAAGACATCAAAAGATAGTTTTCGGTTGGTAATAAAAGTTATGATAGAGAGTGAATTAGGCATAACATTTTGTACTCACCAAAACAGAATAAACAATGGAGTATTTTTTCTGAATCTGTCAAATGTTAATGGACTGGACATTGTTAATGTAATTCTTGGCTGTATATATTGTGCGTATTTATTGTACTTATTGGATATGGTTTTCTTGTATTAGTTATAGCCTTCTTTTATTATTTTAGACAAAAGGGGGAAATGTGGTAATGTATTGTGTACCCTAATAAACTTGCCTGAGGATCAGAGGACAGAGTCAGCCACTAGATTAGACATAGAGGTCAGGCCGTGGTGGCACACATCTTTAATCCCAGCCCTTGAGATCTCATGCCTTTGCTTGGGAAGCACACACGCCTTTAATCTCAGGAAGTAATATGGCAGGGCAGAGAAAGGTATATAAGATGTGAGGAAATAGGAACTCTCTCTCTTTAGACTGAGGATTTTGTAGAGGTAAGAACTAGTGGCTGGCTGTTCCGCTTCTCTGATCTTTCAGCTTTCACCCTGATATCTGGCTCTGGGTTGTTTTTTTTTTTTCTTTTAAGACCATCTAAGATATGAACAAATAAATCTATAAAAATATAATGTAACAATTTTTAAATCTATACATAAGAGTTATATAAGGCAAAAGTTTTGGTGTTTGTGCTTACATTTTCATCTATACCATTTCTTTGATAAAACAAAAAATACTTTATGTAAGAGAGAATCACAACTATTGAGTGAATAAATGAACAAAGGAATGACGATAATTTAGAACAAAATGCTAACCTGCTTATAAGAAAAATTTCATGTGTATAAGGGGCATGTCAAATTAACTGTCAATTTGCTATCAGTTAGCCTAGCCAGCACCATTAATTTGCATTCCTCTTCTTCCAATCAAGGTTGGTTTTTTTTTTTTTCTCCCGCTTCTTTTGGTCCAATTTTTAATTTTTAAATTACATTTATTTATTTGTGTGTATGTATGTGTGAAATGTGGGCACATGCATGAAACAGTTCTCATGAGGCTGTCTAAGAACAACTTGCTTGTTGGAAATTGGTTCTCTCCTTCCACCATGTGGGTTCTGGGCATGGAGATCAAGTTATCAGGCTACATGGCAAGCACCTTTACCCACCTAGAATATGTGCTTCCAATGGGCTCAATATATGCTTGAGACAGAAGAGACAGAATCAGGCTGGTTGGATCAAAAGGAAAAAAAGCCAATAAAAACTAGAGGCATCTTTTTTTTCTCTTTGAGGAAAGACTTTAAGAGCCCCAAAGTTTGATATGATGAATGTCAGAACCCCAAAGTCTGATATGATGAATATCAGAGTTCTTGTTAGAAGCACAGACAAAATTTTCTTGGGAAAAAGGTTTACATGTACATACATACATTCTCCAAAGTGAAAGACAATTCTTGGAAAACTACCCTTCTGGCGTCCCATAAAGTAAGTTAATTCACGTTTACAGTTTAAGGATGCATACTGTGAATGAACCTGGTTTTAACTATGTCTCCATCAAGAGCAATTTCTCTCATTTGCCCTCACATAAGAATTTTACTAGCATAAGTATACTGAATATTTATTTTTCTACAATGGCTCTTTGAGGAACTATAAACCTAATAAAATAGACTGTTTTACCCACATAAAAACCAGTTTTCACCCCTTATAATATTACCTCATTTAGAATATGTGAACAATCAAAAAGGTACAATAAAGAAAACAATGGAACAGAGTGCTGATCCAAACTCTAATCCCAGCACTGGGAGGCTGAGGCAGGAGAATCCTAAGTTCAAAGCAAGCATAGGACACAGAATGAGTTCCAAGCCAACTTGAGCTACATAACAACAAGCCCAAAATAGAGCAAAATGAAACAGAAAAAAAAGATGGATGAATTAAAAAGGAATTTAATAAATACAGAATCCAGATAGTGTTGGTGTGCACCATCAATCCCAGCACTTGCAAAGTAGAAAAAAGATCAGGAAGGAGTTCAAAGTCATCCTCAGAAACAATGTATTCCAGGTCAGGCAGGACAAGTAAAACCCTATCTCAGAAAAGAAAAGAACAAAAAAATCTGGTCTTTTTTTTAATCCATTAGAATAGTCTCGAGTTTGAATTAGAACATTAAATTCATTTATAATGTAATTACTTTTGTGATCAATTTATATATACTCACTTAATTTTCTGCTTATCCCACTTGGGGTTAACTTTTCCTTGCATTCTGAAATAATTCAAGGGTTAGAGGGAAAAAGGCAGACAGATCAGAAGTTCAACACCTTCCTCATCAGTCTAGAATACGTAAGACTGGAAAGAAAGAAAAATAGAAAGGAAAGGGAAAGAAAACACAAGACACAAAAATCAGGAATCAAGGTGGGTTTATCACCACCAATTCTACATTAAAAAGTATAGCAAAACATGATGAATTTTTTTAAAAATGCCAGTAAAATCAACAACTTAGAAGAAATGGCCAATTCTTTGAAAAATAAGACAATGTGACAAGGTTTTATCGTTTTCATCTATGGTCCCTGGCTCATGATCCCTATAGCCATTGTTATCTCCTATGTGATGAGAATGATATTGTGGTGTTTGAGGCCTTAGAACCCCAAATCTCTTCCCCTCTGACTTTCTCCTGTCTCCTGTGACCTGTTGTCTTATTTTCCACAAGGAAGATCATAGAGATTTAAAACATTCTACTCTCTATTTGCCTTGGAGCTTCCAGCCATTAAGAAAGTCTCTGACCTATCTTGTCTGGCAGTATTTCACAGGATGTCCATTCAGAAATGGCCCTGTCTATCTCCCCAAAGGAGGGAAACTGTTAAGAATCTGAATTGGTAGGTTTTCTCACTGTAGTCTGGAAACTTTATTACATCCTTTGGTCCAGTAATATTCTGTACCAGTGCCCATTATTCAATTATATTTATGCAACACAGTCCTCATAAAAACTCAAAAGAATGGGCAGGGTTTGAAAGAGCTGAACACATGGAAACTTACAAAATGTTAAACAAGAACTGATGTTTTCGACTTTCTAAAATTAACACAAGATGAAACAGAAAATCAAAATTGAAGTACAGTTCAATAAAAACGACCAGCAACCTACAACAGAAGGAAACATCCCCAAGACACTAAAGGAACTCTCTGAAAACTCAACAGTGACTCAGACTTAATATGAAGGACCGCACACCTGCCCTGAGCGGGGAGGAAGGCAGCAGTGCCCACTCTCCCCTTCTCTCTGCAGCCATGGCTGGAGGCTCTGACTTTACAACAACAACAAAAATGGCAGCAATATTAGAAAGGAAGGCAACTTGTCTCTGTTTTATACATAATATGAATGTGTAGAGTATCCCATGGAACCTGCAAAGCAACTACTAAGAATTAATAAATAACTCAGCAGGTATGATGAATCAAGATAAATACACAAAAATCTACTGAATTTTATACACTAACAAATTTAAATTTTTTTTCTTTTTTTAAAAATAAATTTCTAATACTATGTACACAGAAGAGGGTACCAGATCTCATTACAGATGGCTGTGAGCCACCATATGGGTGCTGGGAATTGAACTCAGGACCTCTGGAAGAATAGTTGGTGCTCTTAACCTCTGAACCATCTCTCCAGCCCCAAATTTAAAAATTTTTAATGAGTCATTTCTATCAAAACTGCAAAATAATTTAGAAAGTATTATATCAAAGATGTCTTACAGTAAAAGAAATAATAATAACAGTGCTACAGCAGAACTAACAACTTAAGAAGATACATGGTAGAATGAATTAGAAACAGTATTATCATTTGCCAGGCATGGTGGCATATGCCTGTAATCTCAGCACTCAGGTAACTGAGCCAGGAAGGATGAAGTTAGAGGTCAGTCTGGCATACAGGTAAGTTATAGGGCAGCCAAGCCTACACAGGGAGACCCTTTCTCAAAACAACAACAACAAAATAGTTTACCTAATGTTTGTGAATATATATACAACAATATTAAGCTGTTAACTGTCGTTAGTTTGAACTATAAAATACCAACTCAGAAGAAAAGAAAAAATTCCTAGATAACTTACCAACGAAACAGAAAACCTAACAGACCAATAATAAATAATGAAAATGATTCAGCAATAAGAAGTCTCCCATCAGAGGAAACTTTAAAACCAAATGATTCCAATACTATCTCTATCAAATATTTTAAAAAAGAAGAACCAATACCAATTTGTCTTAACATACTCTACAAAGTGTGGCTACCCTGATACCCAAACCAAACAAAAATACAGTTTAAAAAGGGAGCCACTAGTCAATATCCTTGATGAATACAGATGTAAAAATCTGCAACAAAATTCGAGCAAAACAAACTGACCAACACATTATAAAGACTCACCACAATAAAGCAAGATTCAACACCTGCTGTGGGATGTTCTGTATGCTGTGAATGTGTTGCTCTGTTTAGTTGATAAATAAAACACTGATTGGCCAGTAGCCAGGCAGGAAGTATAGGCAGGATAAACAGACAAAGAAAATTCTGGGAAGTGGAAGGCTGAGTCAGTAGACGCCAGCCTGCTGTCCAGGGAGCAACATGTAACGGCACACAGGTAAAGCCACGGAACACGTGGCAACATATAGATTAACAGAAATGGGCTGAGTTTAAATGTAAGAGCTAGTCAGTGGTAGGCCTTAGCTAATGGCCGAACAGTTTTAAGTAATATAAGCTTCTGAGTGATTATTTTATAAGCAGCTGCGGGGTCCGTGGGGCTGGGCAGGACGAGAGAAAACTTCAGCTATAAATACTAGTATGCAAGAAAGGCTCAACATAGCCAAATCAATAAAAACAATGGACCATATCAACAGAATAGAAGAAAAAAAAACAATCTTCTCAATAAAATGCAGAAAAGGCAATTGACAAAATTCAGCATGGTAAGAACAAAACTATAGAAGAAACATAAACACAGTAAAAGTCATTTCTAATAAGCCAACAGTTAACATTACACCAAACTGGGAAAAGCTGAACATGTCCTTGGTAAGAAACAGAACAAGATCAGGACATCTGCTTTCACCACTTTGATTAAATACTGAGAGTCCTAGCCAGAACAGTTCAACAAGAGAATGAAAAGTCGGAAGGAAGAGAAAGTGAAATCATCACTTTTTGATGATGACGTGATCTTACATATGAAAATCTCCAAAGAAAGAGTCTATGAAAAACATTTCATAAGAATACTAAATGAACAAAGTTGTAAGACATGAACATGAAAATTGGTGCTGCTGCATGCCAACAGCAAATTATTTAATGTATAGATAGACAAAGCTCAAATAAAAATATAATATCCAAGAACAAAGTGGTGAAAGAGCTCTATAAAATTATAAGGCACTGAAAAAGAAACTAAAGATGATACACAAATTATGGAGATACTCATTCACAGATTAGAAGAAATAATAACATTAAAATGTCCATATTGACAAAAAATGACCTATACATCTGATAGGATTTCTATCAAAATATCAATGACATTTTTAATAATATCTTTAATTATTTTGAGAAAATTATACTATGTTTTGGTCATATTCTTTCCCCTCCCTCAACTCATCCCAGGCCCTCCCCTACTTCCCTACCCACCCAACTTTATGCTCTTTCTGTTAGGCATCCAGTTCGTGCTGGCTGACTATCTTGTGCATGGGATCTGCTCTGGAGTGTGACTGATACAGCATGTCACTTCATTGAAAAAAAAAAAAAACAAAACAAAAAATAAAAACTTGATTTCCCCTCTCACAACAGCTATCAGTTATGATCAGCCTCCTGGCTAGGGATGGGATTTTGTCTATCTTGAGCATATGCAGATCCTAAACATTGCATGGAACCACAAAAAACTCCAAATAGCTAAACCAGTCTTATCAAAACAACAGGAAAAAGACATTATGCTACCAGACTTCAAAATATAATAATACAAATGTGTAACAATCAAAACCGACAGGAATGGGCATGACCAAAAATGGAAAAGAACAGAGATCATAGAAGGAAACATACACATGTACAGTCAATTGTTTTTTTCAAAATGATACTGAGAATGAACACTGAAACAGAAGTCTATTTTTCTGACTTATTTATGTGTATGAATGTCTTGCTTGTATGCATGTACAGAAAAAGGTGTTGGCTTCCCTGGAAATGGAGTTACAAATGGTTGTGTGCCACCATGTGGACACAGGTAATTGAACTCAGGTTTTTCAGTTAATCATACAGGGAAACTGACAGTTCATATTACCTAGTAAAAGACACTTCATTAAAAATCAAGTAGAGAATGTGTTGCCTCATTTATTTCGAGTTTTAAAAGGGGGGAAACTGACTTATGGGTTTAATTTTTAAAAAAATGGTAAAAGCAGGCATGGTGGTGCATGTTTCTAATCCCAAAAGCAGAGATAGGTGGATCTCTGTGAGTTTGGGGCCAGTCTGATCTACATAGTGAGTTCTAGGATGGCCAGGGCTACATAGTGAGACCCTGTCTCAAAAAGTAAATAAATAAATAAATTTTTAAAAAGAAAGAAAGGAAGGAAGGAACAAATGAATGAAAAAAGGAAGAAAGGAATGAAGGGAAAAAAGAACAGTTACTTGAATGAGAAAAATAAAAAGACTAGTTGTTTCCTATAGAGATAGTCCAGTGATAGGTTAACTTCAAGAGGAACATGAAGGATCTTTCTGGATTGACACTGACGTTCAATGTCTATGTGGTTCTCTCTTCTCTGATAAGTTCAACTTGTGTCAAGTTGACATAAAAATAGCCAACACAAGGGCCAAACCCAAGGCCACAAACATGTTAGTTCATTCCTAAAAGCTATTTGAAAAAGAAAATCCATTACAGCATATTATAATTGTGCTGTGAAGAGTATTTCTGCAGCTAAAATAAGTAAATATGAAATGTTACTTATTTTTTTTTTTTTTTTTGGTTTTTCGAGACAGGGTTTCTCTGTAGCTTTGCGCCTTTTCCTGGAACTCACTTGGTAGCCCAGGCTGGCCTCGAACTCACAGAGATCCGCCTGTCTCTGCCTCCCGAGTGCTGGGATTAAAGGCGTGCGCCACCAACGCCCGGCGAAATGTTACTTTTAAAAAGATATTTTAAATATATATATATATATATATATTCTGTGTGTGTGTGTGTGTGTGTGTGTGTGTGTGTATGTATTTGTGTGTGTGCACTCACACGGCTGAAGGTGTCCAAAGGCCAGAAGTATGAGACACCCCTTTAGCTGGAGTTACAGATGGTTGTGAATGGCCCAACATGGATATGGGGAACTGAGCTCAGGTCCTCCACAAGAGCTATGGAGCCATCTCTCCAGCCCCTTAAATGTTTACTTTGCCAAAACCTTTGCTCTTTGTGCTTGTCTGGGATGACTATCAGGAAACCCGCTGATTACACGGAAGATAAAGTAAAAGGCAATATGACAGCACATTCCAGAAGCAGCACCTACAGAATGCACACTTGGTGGCAGGACAGGAGAGGCAGAGAGGCTGCGGAGGGAAAGGGTAGAGAAGCGCTCTTCCTTGGTGGCGGTTGGTTTGGTTTGGGTTTTATATGTGTGCGTGCTTTCTAGCATGTACGTATGCACACCTGTGCATGCTTGGCACCAAAGAGATCAGAGGGTGCCAGACCCCTGAAACTAGAGGGTAGAGTTACAGATGGTTTGAGCCTCCACATAGGTGCTAGAAACCATGGGGTCCTCTGCAGGAGCTGCTAGTGTTCTTAATCACAGAGACAGCTTTCTGGCCCCTTTGTCCTGTTTTTGTCCATGCTTTGAAGAACTATTTGATGTTTAAATAATTATTTGCACAGCCGGGCATAGTGGCACATACCTTTAATCCCAGTACTTGGGAGGCAGAGGCAGGTGGATGTCTGTGAGTTCGAAGCCAGCTGGCTCCAAATAGTGAGTTACAGGACAGCCAGAGCTACATAGTGAGACCCTGTCTAGGAAAGAACAAATTGTAAAATTAATTTAACATTAAAACCATAGCAATGGTGAGAGATCCCTAAATACATGGTCTCTACAGCCTCTTCATCTATTTACTCCTCTGCCCTTGGTAAAGTGACCTTTGTTCTCAAATTTCCACCTAGGAGAATGTTCTCACTAGGGTCAACCCAGTGAGATCTTCAATCTTCAGCCTGCTCATGTGGAATCTGGCTTTTTGTTGTTTTTTGTCTGTTTATTTTGATTTTTGAGACAGAGTTTCAAATATCTTGTAGCCCTGGCTGTCCTGGAATGTGCTTTGTAGACCAGGCTGTCCTCAAACTCAGAGATCTGCCTGCCTCTGTCTCCCAAGTGCTGGGATTAAAGGTGTGTACCACTGCCAGGTGGATTTGGTATTCTTATTCTCTGCTTCAAAGCCCTTAGTATGTAGGACCATCAGGCCTAATTTTCCTTGTTATACATGTGGTCATTCCCCTTTGCTATAGCCACACACTTGTGAAATTATCAGTGTGCAAATGTTCCATGCTGTCTTCAATAGACATATTTTATATATTTAAATATCTATGTACATTATATTCCTTGGTTTCATATACGACTTATATGATAACATCCATCATAGCATATCCAGCTCATACTTCTCTGCTGAGCTCTCCTTTATACATTCAACCACAGACTTCCACACTGACTTTGTTACTAGATCTAAATATTAAGAAAGCTCATACCCTCACTATTACCAGTTAACATATCTACTGCTCACTGTATGTCCTGGTTACTTTTTTATCAGCTTAACATAAGCTAGAGTTATTTGGGAAGAGGTACTTCAATTGAGAAAATGCCTCTATCAGATGGCCTGTAGGCAAGTCTCCAGGGCATTTTCTTTTTTATTATTATTTTCAATACATTTTAAAATTAAAATATTTTTTAATTTTACTAACCCATCCCATCTTTCTCCCTCTTGAAATCATGGCCTCTTTTCTTTAATTTTATACACTTAATTACAAAATAAAACAACTTGCAAATAAATAAAAACAATACATATATCAAAATTAATTCAAAGTCTATACAATTAACTTCCATACAATTAAAAATAGGCTTTAGAGTTTGTTTTTCTGTTTTGTTTTGTTTTGATACAGATTATTACTAGATAACCCTGGCAGGACTGGAATTCACTTTGTAGACCAACCTGGCTTTGTACTTAGGAATATCCACCTGCCTCTATCTCCCAAGTGCTGGGGTTAAAAGCACGCTCCACTACATCCACCTAGAACAGGCATACAGAACAGAAGCTGTGACACTTCACATTGAATTTTACATTTTCAGTATCAAATATATTTCATGAACTTGATCACCACCACCAACAAAATCCCTAACAGAATTAGAACTAGAAAACAACTAGCTTTATGTCCTCTCTCATAACTCATGCCCATTACCTGTATTCAGTCCTTACTTATCTCCTTATATTTAGCTTTTTTGATCTTTTGCTTCATGTTATACTGTACCTACATGTAATTTGTTTATATAAATTGGCTAGATTCTACATATTAGAGAACATTTAGTTTCTTTTCAGCTTGTGTGACCTCATCGATTATTATACATTCTAAGTCCATCCATTTTCCTGCAAAATTTTAACTTCATTTTTCTTTTGGAGTGAGGAGTATTTAATCTTGTATACATATCAAATTAATGCACTATATATTAAAATTCCCATGTCATATTTCACAGGCTTAGAAAAAATAACCTAAGATTTCATGTAGAATCACAAAAAAGCAATCCTAAGGAGTAACAACAATGCTAGAGATACCCAACCTCAACCTAGACTATAGAGCAATAGTGACAAAGACAGCCTGGGACAGGCAGAAGGACAGACAGGAAGACATGGAACAGAACCGAGGACCCAGAAATAAAATGGCAAGGCTATGCCTAGTTAATTTTTGATAAAGGATACAAACATAATTTGGAAACAAAATAGTCTGTTCAATAAATGGTGCAAAACTGGACTTCTACCTGCAGAAAAATGAAGTTAGATTCTTACTTTTCACCTTGTACAAAAATCAATTAATGGATCAAAGACCTTAATTTAAAAACAGAAACTTCTAGAAGAAAACACGAAGCTATCCTTCAAGATGTTTGGAGTAGGCAAGAACTTTTTAAAGAGCATCAGCAGCACAGGCGCCAACCCCAAGTATCAACAGGTGAGACTTCACGGAAATAAGAAACAATCAACAGAGTTCACAGCCCACACAATGGGAGGAGACTTTACCAGCTAGCTACACTTCTGGGAAGGGGCTTAAATTGAACTTACAAAGAAATGAAACTGCCAATCAACAAATAGGCAAAAAACTAAGTAGGCAGTTTTCAAATTAGGGAGTACAGACAGATATTTTTTAAAGGTGTTCAATATCCCTAGTTATCAGGAAAATGCACATTAAAACTACTTTAAGATACCAATCACTCAACTCAGAATGGCTATCATCAACAAAACTGACACCTTTTGGAGACATGGAGAAAGAGAAACCCTTATTCATTGCTGGTGGGAGTGCAAGTTAATACAGAAATTGTGGAAATCAGTTTGGAGAGTTCTCAAAAAAAAATTAAACAGAACTACCATATGATGGAGCTATTTCACTCACTCCTGGGCATATATCCAGAGAACCGCATACTCTACCAAAGAGAGGGGGGAGGGGAAGGGGGGAGGGAGGGAGGGAGGGAGAGAGGCACCCTTGTGTTTACTGCTGCTTTATTCACTATAGCAGGTAATTGGGATTAACCTAGTTGTCCACGAACAGATGAATAGATAGTGAACCCTTGGTGTGTGTATGTATATATAAATGCATACACATATATACATAAGCTGGAATATTACTATTTTGTTTATGGGTGTTTTGTCTGCATGTACATAGAGGGACCACATGCACGCCTCATACTCACAGGCCAGGAAAAGGTGTATGATCTCCTGAAGTTACAGACTAGTGTATGCTGCTGTGTTGTATAGGGAAGATCAGCCAGCTTTTTATGAGCCATCCCTCTAGCCCTCTATTTCCTTACTTGTTACTGCTGCACATACAGACACACAGACACACCCCTGTTCAGTCTGTTTAGTGTTACTTGCATGTATATGATTTTAGGTCTGACCACTTAGTATTGGATAACCAATGAGGGCTCCTCCCTGGGGAAGATTCCTTCTGATTTCAGCAGCACTGCTTAATTGCTTATAGTTCTTTGCCCATGGGTGCGGCAGGGGGAGGAAATTTCCCCTTCATTTTCAGCTTGTCTATTGGTGTTTTTTCAGGTCTTGCTTAGACACCCATATTTTTGCCATAACACGGATGAAGCTTCAGTCATTTTTAGGAGATCCAATCTCACAGTAAAGCCCTGCTCTTCTAGCTCTTACAATCCTCCTGCTTCCACTTCCACCAGCCTTACGTGCAGGAGCTGTGCTGTGAATGTATCAATTAGGGCTGAGCGCCCACATCACTTGTTCTGTACATTTTGACCAGTTTAGATTTTTTGTAATGCTCCCCTTTTTTTCTGCAAAAAGAAGGTTCTCCATTAAGAAGTGAGAGGTACAGGCACATGTGGTTAAAGATGTTTAGAACTCAGTTGAGCATTGTAAAGGTTTAATAAAGTGGCAGTAGTAAGTTCTCCTATAACTTCCATGGCCTCACTAACCCTGGGTGACTGGCCAGTAGGGCATTTTCTTACTTGCTGATTGTCTACTGTGGGCTGTGCCGTTCCTGGTACTGGGGTCTATAAGAAAGCAAACTGAGCAGGCCAGGGGGAGTAAGCCAGTAAACAGCACCCCTCCATAGATTCTGCTCCTGCCTCCAGGCTCCTGCCTCAATCCTGCCCTGATTTCCCCTCAAGACTGATTTTTTAAGTCTATCAGAATATCCCCTTCAGTAGCTCCCACACCTTGGACACTTAGGGAAGCATGCTTCCCTGTACTTACCTTTCCTTGTCCTCTATAACCATTCTTTCATGTGGGAACTTTGTTAACATCCCTTCCTTTCTCTTGCACGTTGTCCCTTCCCCTAGAGTAGTTTTCTGTCATCCATCAAACCTAAACAGGTTTGCACTACCTGTTACTGAAGCAAAGACTAAGCACAGAAATCATTAGTCTACGAATGCAACTTCTCCCAGCTTACTCACAGAGATGTGAGTAGAACAGTACATGGACAGCTCAACAGTAGTCAGTTACCACAATGAATAAATCAACCACAAACATCATGGACAGGAGGAAGTCTGGATTAGGACGTATTACCAAAAGATTCTATTTTCTAGTATAAAAATCTGATTTGTGTGCATTTCAAAGACAAATGACTTAAACAGACTCCACAGGTAAAACAGGAAGACACGGGACAAGCAGGCAGAAGTGCAGCAGTAGCTGCTTTAAAAACACTTAGTAACTCAAGGCTAGGGCTGCCTACCCAGTAGATCTACACGTGTTAACAGTGGACATCTGGTCAACTTCGATCATTGCTCTTGTTTACTATCTGCTACAGGATGTGGTTTGTCCTCTAACAAAGAGCTCACACGCCGGCTCTGAGAAGGGCTCTCGAGAGGAGGTGAGACTTGAAAGCATAAAGCCAGGTGGGTAGTTTTCATGGAACACTGAAGCAAACCTGGTCCTCCCTGTTCTGGGTTCCTGTCTGGAGATGTGTCTCTTGCTTCTGCATCCCCCTGCCCCTGTGGTGTCACAGGCCATAAGGCCTGTACCAGAGCCAAGCAGCCATCAGCACCATGCCCTTAAGCTCCCAGAATTGTTAGTTAAGCCATGTTCTTTAGAAAGTTATTTGGCTTTAGATATTTCATTTTAGTCACAATAAACAAATGCTTCTCAAGTATATCACAACAGTGAAGAGTAAAACAGCAACTGTAACTCAGAAGCTTTTAACACAATAAATCTGTAAACAGAAAAGAAGGTAGAGAGCAACAGGATATAATACCCAGTGTTGATGTGTGGGCACACGTGTGCACATGCATCCAAATGTACATATATGCACATGTACACACATGGGACAAAGCCATAGTGGATGAAGAATGGAGCAGGGGTCAGTTAACTCTCTTCTTTCTCAGAGGCCTTCAACATAATACAAAGGAAAATGAGGAGACTAATGAACCGTTTAAAAATCTGTTTAAGAACTTCATATGTTTAAACTGGCTACCTAGTCTTCCATTTAACTGATGTTCATGAATCTTTACTTATTTCTAAGTCTTAGCTATTATAAAAGGTACCACAGTAACTACCTTATGTACCTCTATCCTTATTTACATACTTTGACAAAGTAATCAAGTAGCAGGTTAGTATACATGTCTGTAAGTAGGTATGAGACTTAATTCCCTGCATCATTGCAATATCAGGGATTAACATCAAAACACAAGTTAAAATTTTACTCACCAAATCCTTTCAATTTTTAAAAATTGAGCAATGTTTCCAGCTCTTCTATTTAATTTGTAAGAATATTTTTACTGAAAGAGTAGTAACACATTGGTCTACGTGTTACAAATTTTCTTGTTTTGCATTTACCTTTCCAATAGTCTATCAATTTTCTACTTAAGTTTAATTAATGATAAAAATATAATTAAAATGATAAGAGAACCACGATCATGCACAACATCCAACATTCTATTTTATGTGCCTTATTCTACAGATACATTCATGTCCAGCTTATACATAACTTACTCATTATTCATATGTAAGACTCCAAGATATAGATAAAGTACTCTTTATGAAACAAAATATATTTGGAATAAAATATTTTATAAACTACACCAACAGCCATCAATACTTTGATAAATAGTCATCTAAATGAGGTGGCTCTAAGTGTCAGTATCAGTGAGTGATTAGTGATACTAGCTGCTTTTTTTTTTTTTTTTGGTTTTTCGAGACAGGGTTTCTCTGTGTAGCTTTGCGCCTTTCCTGATCTCGCTCTGTAGACCAGGCTGGCCTCGAACTCACAAAGATCCGCCTACCTCTGCCTCCTTAGTGCTGGGATTAAAGGCATGCGCCACCACCGCCGGCGTGATACTAGTTTCTAAGAGGAAATGAACACATAAGAAGAAACTAATTTTATAAACAGTCATAACATGACACAGCAGGCAAAAGAAAAACAAAGCAATTAATTTATAACTGGTGACTGTCAAACTTTATTTTTATTTAATTTTATGTATGTGTATGGGTGTGTTGCCTACATGTGAGTACTCGGTGTCCTTGGAGGCCAGTAGAGGGCACTGGATCTCCTGGGACTGGAGTTATAACCAGTTATCAGCTGCCATGTGGGTGCTGTGAATCAAACTCAGGTCCTCTGTAAGAATAACCAGTGCTGCTGAGCCATCTCTCCTGCCCCAAGGTCAACAAATGTTAAAAACAAATAATTTAAGAACTATTGATAATTATTTTATTAGTGTTTAGGGTTTGTTTGCTTTTTGTTTTCCTGAGACAAGGCTGGCCTCAAACTCAGAGAGCTGCCTGTGTCTGCCTCCCAAGTGCTGGAGAGATGGCTCAACAGCTAAGAGCACATACTGCCTTTGCCTCAGTACACATGCTCACCAACACCAATAACTCAAGCTCCAAGAGTCTTACACCTTCTTCTGACCGACAATGGCACCTGACACATAGGCATAATTTTGAAAGAGAAAGGAAGGAAGGAAGGAAGGAAGGAAGGAAGGAAGGAAGGAAGGAAG
>CABHPH010156046.1:27046-48471 GCA_902168325.1 Peromyscus nudipes | reverse complement strand
GGAAGGAAGGAAGGAAGGAAGGAAGGAAGGAAGGAAGGAAGGAAGGACCTACCAACCAAGGGCCAGCATGACGACTTAGTAGGCAGACATGCTCCATCAATTTTGGTAAACCTGATCGACCAAGTTCAATTCCTGTACCCCACGCCCATGGTACAAGAATAGAATACACTCAGAAAGTTATCCTCTGATCTCCATAGCCCTGCTGTGGCATATCTGAGACCTCATCCCCAAATACAGAGATATAACATACAAAACATCAATCGAAACAATGCCAACATTAACATCAGAAAAAATGGACTTTTAGAGCAAGAAATACTAAGAGGGGCTGGAGAGATGATTCAGTAATTAAGAACACTGGCTGCTCTTCCCCACACCAAGGTTCAATTCTCAGCATCTACATAGCAGTTCGCAACCATCTGTATGTAATTCCAGTTCCAGAGGATTTGACAAACTCATCTGGTCTCCACAGCACCAGACACACAAATGATGCACGGACACACATGCAAGGAAAACACGCCTGTACATAAATAAAAATAAAGTGCAAGAAATGTAGTACTTCACAATAAAAGCTAACTGAACAGAAAAAAATTATAATGCTACTTACCTAAGTTGACAGAATTGAAAAGGAATAGTAGACCTTCAACTATTTGTGAATACTTAAATGAGCTTCTTAGTAAAAGTTTTTTTAAAGCAAACAAAAATATGTAAGAATGCATATTTGAACTATGTGAGTAACCAGCTTTCACTGAAACAACTATACCCTTTTGAAGTACATACAAGACTACATCCTGAAACAGGTACCCAGTGTCAATAAATCTGAAGGGATTAAAATTATACATATACACATATAGAGTATATATCCTCTGACCACTGCAGAATTAAATGTAAATCAACTACACAAGTAATAGCTAAAATATCCTCAAATATTTGCAAATTTAGCAAAATAAAACCCATGAGTCAAAGGAAACAATCACAATGAAAATTAGAATATACTTTGGAGTGAATGGTACTGAAAACAGCACAGCAGAGCGAGCAGTGGTGAGGGCTAGGGTAGCTTAGTGGAAAGGTGTGTCTTATTTTTTAAGATTTATTTATTATACATACAGTGTTCTGTCTGCACATATGCCTGCAGGTCAGAAGAGGGCACAAGATCTCACCATAGATGGTTGTGAGCCACCATGTGGTTGCTGGGAATTGAACTCAGAACTTCTGAAGAGCAGCCAGTGCTCTTAACCTCTGAGACATCTCTCCAGCCCAGAAAGATATATCATTAAAGCACTTTCAATAAAAAGGTCAAAAATTCAATCTAAGGTTGTAGTTCAATAAAAGGCTAAGAAATAACAAATTTAACAGTAGGCAAGTAAAAGTAGAAAGAACTGAAATCAGTGGATTCGAAAGGAGACATACAACAGGAAGTCAACAAACTCAAAATAAAATTTATAAGCTTCTATTTAGAAGATTTATCAAGATAAAGAGAGAGGGGACAGGAACATAGCTAAGTGGTAGAACACCATCTAGCATACACAAGTCCCAGGGTCTGATCCTTCAACACTGAATGAGATGGAGTGGGAGAACAGAGACAGAAAAGGAGTGGAGGAAAGAGAAGGGAGAAAAGCAAGGTGTGATTCTGAATGAGAATGGCTCCCACAAGGTCACGTTAGAATACGTGGTCCCCAACTGTTGGAATTGTTTGCGAAGGATAGGGAGGCACGCCCCTGATGAAAGAGGTGTGTCCCTAGGGGTGGGCTTTGAGCTTTTAAAAGCCTCTTAATATAGCCACTGTGTCCTCTGCTCCCCGTTTTGTGGATCAAGATGCTCGCTCTCAGCTGCTGCTCCATCCCCATGCCTGCCTGCTATCCTGCTACCCACCACGATAGTAACAGACTAGCCTTCTAGCGCTGTAAGTTCCAAATAAACCCTGCCTTCTGTAAGCTGACTCGGTCATGATGGTTCATCACAGCAACAAAAAATAACTGAAACAGGAGAGGAGAGGGGAGCAGGAGGCCATTAAGAAATTTCCAATACTGAACATGAGAGCATGAAGAGCGCTACAGAAGACAGAACAAGGAAAGAATAAGTCACCCCTTACGTACTTTATAGGCAATACTTCATAATGAAAATTTGAAAATTAATATTCAATAGATAATTCCCTTGCAAAACTACAACTTACAAATAAACAGAAAATCTAAATAATGCTGTATCTAGTTAAAAGTTGGGCCACTAATTAAAAACCTTCCTACAAAGAAAGCAAGCTCACCAGGAGGTAGTGGCAGTACATGCCTTTAATTTCAGCACTCAGGAGGCAGAGGCAGGCTGAGTCTCTGCATTTGAGGCCAGGCTGCTCTACAGAGCAAGTTACAGGCCAGACAGGGCTACACAGAGAATCCCTATTTCAAAAACAGGGCGAGTGGATGGGAGAAGTACATTCCAGGCCATGTACCATGTGAGTCCTTCCAACCCAAGGACAAAACAACTATTCAAAAGATTCCTTCAAGAATCAGAAAAGGCATTCCAACAAATTCAGGTTTTACCTTGGTATCAAAGTAGACACAAAAAAGAAAATAAGTAACACAATATATATTACAAACATGGGTATAAAAATTCTAAGCAAGCCGGGCGGTGGTGGCGCACGCCTTTAATCCCAGCACTCGGGAGGCAGAGGCAGGTGGATCTCTGTGAGTTCGAGGCCAGCCTGGGCTACCAAGTGAGTTCTAGGAAACGGGCAAAGCTACACAGAGAAACCCTGTCTCGAAAAACCAAAAAAAAAAATAAAAAAATAAAAAATAATAAAAATTCTAAGCAGAATATTGGCAAATTAGTTACAGTGATACATGAGAATAGATCATAACCACTTGCAATTATTCAGTGAAAGAAAGTTATACATTCAGAAACCAACCCAACTGTAATAAGAGGAACACTTATTAACACAATAATAAGAGATATACTGTGATCTCTGTAAATACAGAAAGGCATTTAAAATTATTTGCTCATAAAAACTACTGGTAAACTATGAATGAAAGGGAAATGCCATAACTCGATAACTATTAAAAAAAAACCAAACCTATGGCTAGTATCTTGATCAGTTATTAAACATTTTATCCCCGAGTTGGGAACCAGGCAAAGATGTCCACAATAAACCATTTTTACTAAATGTGAGGTTTTTTGTTTGGTTTTGCATTGTTTTTCGGGGGTGGGGGTGGAGGAGGGGAGTCTTAGTTAGGGTTTCTATTGCAGCAATGAAACACCATGACCAAAAAGCAAATTGGGGAGGAAAGAGTTTATTTGGCTTACACTTCCATATCACAGTCCATCACAGAAGGAAGTCAGGACAGGAACTTAAGCAGGGCAGGAACCTGGAGGCAGGAGCTGATGCAGAAACCATGGAGCAGTGCTGCTTACTGGCTTGTTCCTCACAGCTTGCTCAACCTGCTTTCTTGTAGAACCTATAGAATCGAGGACCATCAGCCCAGGGATGACACCACCCACAATGGGCTGGGTCCTCTCCCACAAATTACTAATTAAAAAAACACCTTACAGGTCTGCCTACAATCTGCTCTTAATGGCAGCATTTTCTTAATTGAAGCTCCCTCCTTTCAAACAACTGTGTCAAGCTGACATATAACTAGCCAGCACAGAAGGGTTGGTTTGTTTGTGTGTTTGCTTTTGTTTCTGAGACAAGGTCTTACTAGACAGCTTTGGCTGGCCTGGAACTATGAAGAGTAGGCTGGCCTCAAACACACCAGAGATCCACCTGCCTCTGCCTCTAAAGTGCCGGGATTAAAAGTGTATGCCAACACACCTGGCTTTAGTCAATGTCTTAATAAGCAAAAACAATAACACAAAATGGGGCCAGGAATCCAGCTCAGCACTAAAGTGTGTGCTAAGCATGTACAGTGCAGTGGAAAGAAGAAAGGAAGGGGGCATGCTGGGAAGGGAGAGAGGATGGGAGGAAGAGTGGGAGGGAGAAGGAGAGAAGGAAGGAAGATAAAAGATACTGAGACGGAAAATTAAAAACACTATTTTCTGAACATGGCATAACCATACATGTATTTTTTTAAATCTATACATGATTAGAATAAGAAAAGTTAAGAAGGTTGCCAAATATAGGGACAATATTTTAAAATTTGTCTTTTTCTTAATAGTAAATAGGATGTAAGACATTTAAAGTACAACTTCACCAAAAAGGTCAAATACATAGACATTACATAAAGGCATCTGTACACAGTGGTAGTAGAAATAGACAGGGTTAGCACAGGAAAAGTGAACTAATTCGAATACCCTTTACTTCAGTGCTAAGGCTGAATGGTGGCTAATGCCCCACAGCATTTCCTAAGCAAGGAGCTCTGTGGATATTATAAAGCACTCTCTGAAAAAAGAAGTATTTCTAATTTAATAAATGTGGGAAATTTTTGATTGTGCAAACATAAACATATTTCTTCATTTCATATATAATAATTCTACTATTAATCTCTAAATTAAGGATACGAGATGTATTTTGCACATTTACTGAGTATTAGTCTCTTGCTTCTCCCTCACCCTTTAAACGTTATTTCATGGAACCCGCTTCTTTTGGTTAAAACACTGGGTAATTTCTGGCTGATAGCCAATGTTTTATTTATTTATCAATATCTTTACTATTTAGCATATAGTTAAATCAGTAACTTAAAAATTAAGAGTATTATAAACATCTAAATAATTTTAATAATATATTTTTCCTTTGCAAAACCCGAGACTACTTAAGGCCTCCAGAAGATCTGGGTGACCCAGGTGATGGCGAGTCTAGAAAACTCTGGCCAACCTCTGAGCATCATAAAAGGTGTGAGGATCACTGGGGTCTGATGCACTGTGGTGGTGAGGGAAGCTGGGGTTTGGTCAGAGTAGGTTAACAAACAAAAACAGCTGAGACAGATCTGGGAGATACTTTGCTTCCTTAGCAGTTTCTGGACCCAGCTAGAGCTAGTGACACTACCCCAGACACATAACAGGAGAGAGTCAGGATACAGTCTCAGGGCAAATTTGTATTCTGAAGCAGTGATACTAAGTGCCCATCTTTCCTTTCTTCTTTTCTCCCTCCCTCTCTTTCTCTTTCTCTTCTGCCCACCAAACACTTCTCTATAAATGCTTATTCTTAGCTTAGTGACCAGTAAGCGCTGCACCAAGTATCACACTAGCGTTGTACTGGATATCATTTCCTCTGTTCAACTTGTAAGCTGAAAATGTTACAAACTATTGAATTTGTTATCTACTTTTTACTCTACAATTAAAGAAAATGGTGATTTAAAATACAAACACCTGTACACAAATGACTGTAATTTTAGTTACTTGTGTATCGTTAAATTTTCAAAGGTGTGCTGAGAACAAGAGACTATGGAGTCCTCGGCCCCAAATCAGACATGCCTAACTTCCCCTAAGGCTCAGGACCTTTGCAGAAGAAAGGTGTAAAGACTCTAAGAACCAGGTCGTGGAGAACCTCCTGGAAACAGTTTCCCAGACACAACAGGACATGTGTACACACGAGTAACAGCAGTTGTGACGGCATGCACAATGCAGAGGGTAGGAAGGGCAGCATGGGATCCCACCATTGGCTGAGGAGCTGTCAGCATCTGGACAGCTGCTGCTGCAGGAGCAAGAGTCAGTTTTGTTTTGCACTGCATGATGTAACCTGTTAGCTGGTGACACAGCAGAGCAGTGCCCAATCCCAAGCCTGGCTGCAAAACACAACTGGACTCAGTGGAGAAAGCAGGGAAAAGAAAAGAAGCAGTCATCTAAAGTAGGAGGCAGCGACGGGAAAGCCAAGGTGGTAAGAGCAGTTTGAGGGGTGAACATGTTCAAAACCCATGCGATGAATTTCCTCGAAGAGCTTAAAATGTTTAATTGAAGCTATGAGGGACTTCTGTGTCCAAAGATTCTCAATAGTTCCCTTCTCTAAAACAAAATTTTAAGTTGATTTAGGGGTTTGGAGAGACGGCTCAGTGGTTAAGAGTGCTTGTTGCTCTTGCAGAAGAACCAACTTCAGTTCCCAGGACCTACACTGGGCTACTCATGACAATCTGCAACTTGAAGAAGTCCAAGGGGTATTCTGGCATCTTCTGGCCTTCTCAGGTACCTGCACATGTGTGCACATACACACACATACCCACATGCATATAAATGAAAATGAAATACATCTTTTAAAAGAGCAATTTGGCAAATATCCAAAAATTAAACCTACTTTTAAATTTCAGTGATATAAAGTAGACGGTACACAATTAACAGGGAATGATAAATATGCAAAACTCTTTATGTAAATCTCATGTGGTCCACTGATTCTCATCAGATGCTTTTGAAATTTTTCTATCTCCAACTCTACTGATAAGCAAGTAATGATTCTCCCATCAATGTTTAATGGCATATTGATACTAATGACAAAAGTAAAATAACAAAACTGAAGGCATGTCAGAATTTTATTTGCTTGAGAATGTTCCACACAGTTTCTTTGCTGAAGTGGATATAGGTTTTGAATAATGTAAATTATTCTCTATATTTTTGTGCTACTTCGAGACTGGAGAGATGGCTCAGTGGTTAAGAACACTCTTAAGACTGCTCTTCCAGAGGATTCAGGGTCAATTCCCAGCACCCCAGTGGTGGATCACAACTGTCTGTGATTTGAGTTTCAGGGGTCCAAATGCCTTCTTCTGGCCTCCTCAGGCAGGACATGTACATGGTGCACAGACATACACGTAGACAAACACTGATACTCATAAAAATATATAAAATATAAAAATTAAATGTGTGCTATTTATAATGCAAGGGCTGTCGACAATATACATGATTAAATTTAGTCTGCAACAGTGACTTTCTAAGTATCTAGACAATGAACACAACACTGCATCAAGCCATGATTTGTAGTGCATTTCAATCATGGCCAGTGTTCACAATGGGATGTCATTAGATACCACTCCACAGTGATAAACTGTAGATGTGGAGAAAAAACTTCTTAGACTAAAAAAGACAAGCTGAAAAATAGAAAAACATAGAAGTCTGTTTAGAATAAAGCTTGTATGATATACAAGCTTTTACAAGAAAATGAGAAATTGTTAAGCCTAACTATTCTTATACTAGGTTGGATAAAAGTACAAAGCCGTGAAAACCAATTATAGGAAAAGGGAATTTAGTCAAATACAGTAATCCAGGAAAACTCAGCAAGGGCTGTTTTGATGCCTTTCACTGCATTTTAATTGACTGGCCTTTATTGATTTGCAATAGTACTTTACATAGTCTTGTTAGTCCATAAATTTTCTTTCTTTTTCAGAAACTGTCTTTTTAATCCCAGGCTGCCTTTGAACTTGCAGTCCTCCTCACTCAGCCTTCCGAGTGCTGGGGTCACAGATGTAGCCTGCAATACTCACCAACTCTGGTATATACCTCTTTCGTTACGGATTTTTAAAAATTATTTACTTATTATTATATATGCGTATATTTGTACATTATTGTGTGCATACTCATGCCACAGCTCACATGGGGAGGTCAAAAGACAACTGTGAACAGCTGATTCCCTCCTTCCACCTGTGTGTAAGTTCCAGGGATCAAACTCATATCACCATGCTTGTACAGCAAGTACCTTTACCACTAAGCTATCTCTCTGGCCCTTTGATTTTATTTTTTTGAGTCAGGGTCTCACCTCATAGCCCAGACTGTTCTGTTCTAGCAGAAACTGGCCTTAAACTTGCAACAATCATCTTTCTAAAAGAAACAACACATCTCCAGTTTTCCTGGATATCTTTGTACTCTTCTCTGGCAGCACAATTCTCTTTCAAGCATGTTGGAATTACTTTCCCTTGGTTTTATCTGGAAAGTAAATGAGAATTAAAAAAAAAATACACTCATTTTGATTGTTTATTTGAATAGGTAACAGCTTTATAAACTGAATTATGCAAGTATTCAAATTAGCTAGACCCACTAAGCATACACGACTTACAGTGAAATAGTTTTTTATTCTCTACATGAGATTAACTAAAAGCCAAAGTTAAAGTTTATAACAGAAGGGTAAGGTAAGAGGGCTAGAAGCTGGACAGATGCAAGCTAAGAAGCTCTCGGAAAATGACAGAATTTCAGGTTAGTGATCGTTTGTTAAAAGAAGCTTCTCCACGAAAGAAAAATTGATTAATCAGAGAATCTGACAAGGATCACAGGAACCTGGTCAATTCCTCTTAGCAGGCAGCACCAATGTTAAAAGACTTGAAAGCAGAAAGACACCGATTATCAATTTCCTACAGAAGCTCTTTACAGCAGGAAGAGGGAACAGGGGTGTCATTAAGCATGGGGGGATGTTGGGGGCCCGGGGCTGAGGGCATGAAAGGAAGAAATATTAAACAGCAGTTTCAGAAGAGGTGGGAAATGACAGCACCGAGCAAACAACGCGGGGCTATGCTTACAATGCGGATGCTCCAGCCTCCTCCCTGTGTGATGCCACAGTTCACCAGGAAAATAACTGCTCCAGAGCCTGCTGTTCTATCCAGCCTCGAGCCTATCTGGCATTATCTCAGGAATGGGTCAAATCCACAGGAGAGGAAAGGAAATACATAGCATAAAACACATAGCAAAAAATTGACAGATTTTATCATGCATTTGAATATATGGTAAGAACAAAATTAAGAATCATAGATTATAGATTGCTCCTAGAGGCTGTGTTAAGAAAATAAACATCTAAATAGACAGCATTATGAAAAGCTCAGTCAGTCCATGTGCACAGCGGGAAACATCAGTGTGTAGTAGAGAAGATACAAGTCTAACACGTAACGAATACACATGGATAGGATGAACACATCATGAATTAATCACTGTGGTAAAAGGAAGATTTAAAAACAGTATAAAGGTGGTTTCCTTTAATATTAAGGAAACTATACTTTGAACAGATTTTGAAATTCTATATTGCAGGGCACATTACTTACAATTTACATTCAGACCAGCATAGGATCTTTCAGCCATGGGAAAGATTACATATATCTGTGTATCTTTGAAACCAATTTAGGAAGATAAAGTTGACAGTTATTAGTAGGAATAGAATAAAGCAGATAAAATTAAGAATCACAAGAGTGAAAGGTTCGTTATTCTGTTAAAAATAGAGTAAATGGCTGCTGCCTTCAGACGAACCAGAAACATTGAAGTTTCATTCCCAATCCGTATTACAAGTCACCAAGAGAATGCCATGTGCTTAGATACCATCAGCAACATGCTTCAGCCCAAAACACACATTTCCAATTTTTTTTCATTAAATTTATTGTGTAGATGTGGTGAAATTGTACCTATCTGCTATTAAATTTAAGTTTGTAAGTGTGGTGAGAATGTACCATCTGCTATTAAATTTAATTGTATAGGTGTGGTGAGATTGTACCTATCTGCTATTAAGTCTTGGCTCAGCCATTCCTTCACCACACACCTCTCTGTTATATCAACTGCAGCACATACACATTTTTATAATTAAAAGAAAGATAGGATATCTTTTATTCCCCTTTTAAGGCACTGGACTAGAAACCCAAAGTATATTCACAACCCTATAAAATGGATATTGCTATCTAATTTTCATAGATAGGAGAACTTAGGTAAGGTAATTTGGTAAAATTCAAGCAACTAGTAAACACCAGTCTGAATTCAAATCCAGGATCTTAAAGTCTATAATCTCCACTGTTACATTTATGTTACATCATAGCTTCCCAGTGAAAATTCTACTTACAAACACTATTGAACATCTACCTAGATGCTCTCTGGTTTTACAAGTAGTGCTTGCTTGAACATGGAAGTGCATGCCTTTAATTCCATAACTCGGGAGGCAGAGGCAGGTGGATCTCTGTGAGTTTGAGGCCAGCCTGGTCTACAGAGTGAGTTCCAGGAAAGCCAGGGCTTTTACACAGAGAAACCCTGTCTCAAAAATTGGAAAGAGAGAGAGAGAGAGAGAGAGAGAGAGAGAGAGAGAGAGAGAGAGAGAGAGAGAGTGAGTCAGAGAGAAAGATAGATTCTTCACCTCGAATAAACTGCAGATAATTTATACTTAGTAAACAATAATAATGCTACTTGGTAAACAATAATAATGCTAACACAGAAGCCACCAATTTTCATGTTAAAAAAAAAATAACAGAAATCAACATGTCCTGAATGGAAAGTTTTTTCTCTATTACTCAGTGCATAATTAAAATGAACATGCTAGAGAAATGTTAAAAGGAAATCAAATACCAGGTTTTCTTAAGTAAGAGTCCACACATTTCTCTGAGATATCAGTCTAGCTGGCTTCCCAAAATGTACACCGTTAATCCAGAGAAAGGCAAGGATAGCATAGAAGGGTTCCTAATGTAGTTTTTATTGGTTCAAGAAACTTTTGAGAAACTGGGCATGATGAAACATAACTGTAATCCCAATACTCTGGAGGACTGAGTTTAAGGCCAACCTGGGCTAAACAGCAAGCCTCTGTCACAAAACAAAACAAAGAAACAACAGCAACAAAGGCCCTAACCAGAACAATGAGAGCAATGTTCTGAGTAGGAGTTACAAGCAAACTCACACACCTGCCTATTTCAGAACATAAAACTTGATGTGACAATTTCCACTTAAAAGCCTGAAATGTAGGGGTCAAAGAGAACAGACTGTTCTTGAATAGGACCTTAATTCAGTTCCCTAAATCTATGTTCTTCAGCTCACAAATAACTCTAACTCCAGGGATCAAATGTCTCTGGCCTCTGTGGCTCCTGTACTCACACCACATACTCAGACATAAACACATACACACGTAATTCAATATTTAAAAGCTAAAATTTAGGTCAGATGTGGTAGCACACTCCTATAATCTTGGGACATGGATAGGTCAGGTCTGAGAATATAGAGGAAGGAAGATTACTACTTCTAGACCAGCCTGGGCTACAGAGCAAACCATGTCTCACACAGAAACAGACTGAGTAGGTTCTATTTAGGAATCTGTGTGTATATCCATATCCATTTAAGCATGCAAAAACAAAGGAAAGAAAGAGGCCATGCGCTGGGCAGTGGTGGCGCACGCCTTTAATCTCAGGACTCAGGAGCCAGAGGCAGCTGGATCTCTGTGAGTTCAAGGCCAGCCTGGTCTACAAAGAGAGTTCCAGGACAGACGGGCTACACAAAGAAACACTATCTAGAACAATCCCCCCCCCAAAAAAAAGAAGAAAGAAAGAAAAAAAGAAAGGCAGAGGCCATGAATTTGAATGAAAGAGCAAAGCGGGGTATATGGAAAGATTTGGAAGGAGGAAAGAAAAAGGAGAAATGTGACTAGAATCTCAAAAAATAGAAAATAAATTTTTTTTTAAAAAGAATGTAAGAAGATTTCAACATTAAAATCCCACTTCCCAATCCTCTGAGGTATATGAAAAAAATCTTGTCACTATTTTTATTTAAAGAATAGTCTTTAAACAATACATTCAGGGTTGGAGAGATGGCTCAGTGGTTAAGAGTACTGACTGTTCTTCCAGAGGACCCAGGTTCAATTCCCAGCAACCACTTGGCAGCTCACAACTGTTCCAGTTCCAGGAAACCCCACACCCATAGCAACACACCAATACACATAAAATAAATTTTAAAATTTGTTTTATTTAAAACAAATTTTATTAAAAGATAATACTTTCTAAAACACAAAAAGAATAACAGAAACAGTCAACTATGTAAAAAAGAAGCAAGAAAATAAAACACGAGGAAGTTACAACAAATGACACAATATTTACAGAGTTTTGAGTTTGTAAGAAGAAAGTGTGAAGTTCCGAGAAATAAATATCCTCATGCCCCAGCTCGTGCTGGCTCCAAAGGAGAGGAATGACTCATTCAGGAATAAACTGGGGGCTTACGTAGTACTGCTTGGTACAAACAGAAGACGTAGGTCACAAGATGGCAGATCTTATTTCAACAATAAAAGCAATTTAAATAAAAACTATGGGGGAGGAACATTGTATAAACTGAGAACATGACCCATGACCACTCCAAGGCAGGGTGATGGGAAGGTTTTTATTGTAGATATGAAGGAGAGTACAGCCAGAGGTATCTGGAAGAGTCCAGAGCAGAGAGAGGAAGTAATGGGCTGAACATGGTCAGCAGACTGGACAGGACCACGAGAGGAATTGGGGGAGAGAAGTAGGGAGGAAGACAGAATGAGGGCAAAGGAGACTAAGAGAGAAGGGTAAGAGAGAAAGACAAGAGAGGAAGACAAAAAAGGGAGAGCATAGCCGAAACCCCAGGGTGAAGGGAAGAGTCTGAGCCAGAGAAGTTTGGGTAGAGAGAAGGGGAGAAGACCTAGACACCTGTGACACTGAAGGAGCCTGGAGGCCAGCACGCACTCTGGTATAACAACAGGCACCACAGATAGCCATCTGTCCCTTCTGACAGCGATAAGGAAATGTCTCCTGTGGTAAAGGGGAATTGGCACCAGAATTTGGGCGAGTGGAGTTTCCATTGGACCTGACAAGCACATAAAGCAAAAGACTGAATCAGAGTACAAACAGTGTGGCTGTCTAAGTCTAGATTTTATTCAAGACACAAATGGCCAATGATGCTTTGGGAACAATGAATCCTTTACAGAAATCCACACACAGCAAACACTCAGAATGAAGGCCCAGACGGAGAAGAAAGCTGTCTGCTCACAAACTAGCCTCCATTGCTTAAACACCATTTTCCACCATGCCCTCACACCCACCCACCCAGCCTGAGCTGCCCTGGACACACACTGGCCCTCTTGGAGGATTTCCCACTCTCACACCATGGCACACTAACAATGTAGAATCCTCTTCCAGAGACACATCCTAGAAATTTCATCAATCATCTCAAAAAGATTACCTTCCCTTGTAAAATAGCCTTCCCTGCTCCCAAGAATGCAGGCAACCATGACGTAATCCTTAGTCTGAAGACAGGGACTAGCTACTACCAACTTACAGAACTTAATACTTTGTAAAGCTAATCTTCAAAAGGCCTCTACTCAAAACTCTTTCCTTTGCTTGTTTTCTCTTTTTCTTCATCCCTCATCACAAATATTATGCCCCCAAAAAGCTTTCTTGCTGAGTATTCTGGCACATGTCTTTAATCCCAGTACTCAGGAGGCAGAGTTCAAAGCTAGCCTGATCTCCATAATGAGTTCCATGCTAGCCGGAGCTATAGTGAGCCTCTATCTCAACAAACAAACGAGGAACAACAACAACAACGTCTTTCTTAGCAAAGACTGGTTTAGGTCCCTCCCATCCTATTCTCAGAGGATAATTTTTCTTCATCAAGCTACAGCAGTTTTAATTTTATTTTATTGTGACTGAATTATCTGCCTCTCTGTTCTTTGCAATCCATAGGAAACTACAGGAGAGGGGTGAGCGAGCAAACGAGCGTGCGTGCAGGAGGTCAACATCGAATGTCTTCCTCCGTAGCTCTCTACCCTGTTTTGAAATAACCGTCAAATCCAGAACTCACAGGCAGCGAGATGCTGGCAGGGAGCTCCTGGGGTCTGCGCCTCTCCCAGACCCCTGATGGCATTATCGGTGCACGTGCCACAGGTGACTTTTTCTGCTGGGGTAGGGAGCCAAAATCAGACCTTCAAGCATAGCCAACATTTTATCTACTGAGCCATCTCCCCAGTTCCCTCCCTGCTTTGTGCTCACAGCTGAACCTCCAAACCTGGCACAAAAAGAGCACATTAACATACAATTAAAACTGCTAAACATGATGAGAATCCAGAGGTGTAAGAACTTCCATCTGAAATCACACCACTGACCCAACTGTGTGAAATTAGGCAATTAGCAATTCTATGATTACTTTCTTTATTGGAAAAAATGGATAATAATTACAACTATGCTTCGGAGTTGAAAAACTTTATTAACGATAAAATACATGGTACTTGTATACCTAAGCTCTCTATAAAAGTTACATGGCTCACTGTTACCTATTGCTCATCAGTCACATCAAGATTATCAACATCACTCCAATACAGCCTGGATGTAGCTTAAGGGTGTCAACTAACAGAACAGACGTGCGATCAGGTTACACATGAGGTTTGGGGTGGTTAGTTAGGAAGCACTTACTGTTTGGTGGCAAAGTGGGGTCTATGCCTAGAGATCGATAGTTGTAACAGTTTAGTGTTAACAAGCAGCAAAAATGAGCCTCAGATTATTGGGGGACATAGGCAAGTGGACCTCTGTGAGCTCAAGGAAAGCCTAGTGTACATAACAAGTTCCTGACCAACCTTAGCCACGAATGAGACCCCATCTTCAAATAAACAACCAAGCCACAGGTGATGGTCGGCACTTGCTGCCAAGCCTGACAGCCTGAGTTGGAAACCCAGGAACAACATGGTGGAAAACAAAGAACCAAGGTCAAAAAGAAGAGTAGCTCTAACTTTCTGAAAGCTGTTCTCTGGCCTCCACTCAGCTGCTGCGGCACAAGCACACCTATAATATGCCCACAGACAAAAAAAAAAATTTTAAATAGCTAAAACAAATAAATATAAACGTCAGTATGGTAAAGGTTTGGGATCGAAAGTAAAGAACACTGGATTACAATCTGCTTTTTATTTATGATTCTATTAGAAGATTACACGTACAGTTATAACCTTTACATTACCTTAAATCTACTTAGCTGTTACTTTTTTTTTTTTTTTTTTTTTAGTTTTTTCGAGACAGGGTTTCTCTGTGTAGCTTTGCGCCTTCCCTGGAGCTCACTTGGTAGCCCAGGCTGGCCTCGAACTCACAGAGATCCGCCTGCCTCTGCCTCCCGAGTGCTGGGATTAAAGGCGTGCGCCACCAACGCCCGGCTTAGCTGTTACTTTTATTTGCCTACAAGCAGATATTTTAAATTTTTAAATGTTTTAGCAGCCGCACAGACTGTTCAGGATGAACACCTTCCTCACGTCAGCTCACAACCCTGTCTCCTGTTTCTCTGGTGACACTAGAAAGGTAAACATCAGCCTTTCCAGTCCTGACATGGGGGAATGCCCATGGGCCTGGGGAGATATGAGAATCAGATTAGAAGACAGCACACGATGGTGTCCTCCTAAGAGTACTCCAGCTGGGCCTGTCAATTGCCTGGACAAGAGTCTACTCCCCTTAGGAAAGGTGGTTTACCTGAAAACATGCTAAGGAGAGGGAGGAGCAGTTATCCCCTTCTGAGATAGGTACTTACCGTCCCTTCTGCCTTGCAACCCCCTGCAAAGCTCCTACCAAGCACTTCAGAGCCTACTCACTCTTCTGACTCAAAAAAATCTAGCTTTCTCTTTTGCTTCTTTGTATCTTTTTCTTTTGAATAAGGTCATGCTTCCCCTGATTCTTTGGACTTTCTCACTCTTCTCTGAAGCTCTCCTTCACCTTCTATCATGTGGCTACTTGCTGACCTCCATTACCGAACCTGCCTCATTTCTAGCACACTAAAATAAAAGGTATAGCTTTCCCTCTTCTGTTATCCATTTCCCTTTTCCTGGCAGCTGTCAAGATTTACAGCTTGCCCGCCCTGTTGTTTTTCTCTCAAATTCTAATAAAATTGTCCTCAGATTTTCAAGTCAGTTTCTAAATTCTTTATTAACAAGACTAAGAACCAAAATAAGAGAGAAAAATCCCAATTTCCTTGGTAACAAAATAAGTATTATGTAATCACTTATTTTTCATATATAAATTATGACATCTAAAATCCTGTTTCAGCTAATTGTAAGATTACAGGATCGTAGGATCATACTGCTTAAATTCTTCAAACTACTGTACACAAACACAACAGACCTAACTAAATGTATATGAGAAGACATGCTTAGCAGAAATATCTCCAGCACAACAGAAGAAGCAAGGGCCTTTCAGAAGTCTTACACCATGGTCATCAGTGTGTGTCATAAACAGTCTCTCTAAGGAAGCAGTCCATCCATATCTGTGTATTATAAGCCTATGATTTCAAAGTCTTGCTGATAAAAAACATGCTAAACCCATCAACATTATCTTTAGAGGTCCATTGACAAGGGTGCAGAGTAAAGCATTCACTATCTCTTTCCTTTGAGAATTTAGGAAATAGCAGAGGATAAAAATTTTAAAAGTACCTGATTATCCAATGAACTTATTTAGAACAAACTCTTCTCTTTAATGTTAAGGAAATCACTGACCATGACCTTTAAAAAAGAAACCAAATGTTTAACTAAACTTAAAAGGGAAGAAAGAAGGACCAGATTTGAGTTCACAGAGCTTAAAAATAAAAAATAGATTCCTTTTTTCCCAACAGCAGTAAGAAGTTATATCAAAAATAAATTATAAATTCCAGCAATCAGGAGACAGATCTCTGTGAGTTCGAGGCCAGCCTGGTCTACATACAGAGCTCTAGGAGTAAGTAAGTAAGTAAGTAAGTAAGTCAACTCTACATTACTTTAGAATCCTACGTTTCTCATCACCTGCTGTTAACTCCTTCTCTAAGGAATGGCACACACGTGCTGAAGACACACACTTGCAGTGGAGAGACTGCTTTTTCCACGTCTCTCTTAGAGCCGGGACCTCAGGCTTCCTTCTCAAAATGGATTGAGAGTGGGGAAAAGAGAAGAGTAAGAAAGATTCCTGATGCCAGATCACATCATAACGATAGAGTGAAGAATAATTGGGAAACAGAAAATGAATTAATAATTTGGATAATTCCTTTAACCTACAACTTAAAACTGAAAAATAAATTAAAATAATCAATTCTTCTGTATAAAATCTACTCTGAACCCTTGTAAAGGCCCCAATTTCAGTTCTTAGCACCCACATCACATAGCTCACAACCACTTATAATTCCAGTTCGACAGGCTCATTGGAGCCTTTGGTTTCGGCAGGCTCTTTACATGCATGTGGAGCATATAAATTCATGCAGGCACAAACACATACAACCCATAACTTTATTTTAAACCATTAAATTCTACTCTGAAAGCATTATTCCATTATGAGATTATGAATATATATTTAACATTGAATCTCACAAATTCTGAATTATTTGCAGGAACACAATGGTGTGATAGTGACCAGAAGAAGAAAGAATGGAAATGCAGTCATCACCTAACAAAACAATCTCCCAAACATCCCTTGCTCCAAGTCATGAATTCTCCATCGTAAAACCATGTATTATCTTGGCGCACTCACCCGCATGGGGAAAGATAAAAAAGCAAGAAATTCCAAGATCCCTGAATGTCCCATCAGCTGAAACCTGGACTCCAGTCCTTTCTACAGCGGCCAGTTCAGTTCAGGGACCTGTTTCACGTGACAGTCCAGCTCAGAGCCCGTCTCTGCCAAACACAGCACAGTAACTCATTCCCACAGTCATGTTCTTTGCCCCCATACACCTCGCTCCTTCACTAAGCCTTTTTTAACAGCACTCAACAGAAAATGCTAACTTCCTTTTTAAGACGGTTTTGTGTGTCATCAGATCCCCTAGAGCTGGAGTTACCAGGTGGCTGTGAGCCACCCACACGGGCACTTGGGACTGCATGTGGCCCCCAAAACTAATTTTTTTCAATATTAAAATTTAAAAAAATCCAACCCATTGTGGCTGAAAAGACGGCTCAGATGTTAAAAGCATTTGCTGCTCTTTCAGAGAACCAGAGTTCAGGGTCATCTCTAGTGCCGGTTACAGAGGATATGACACCTTCTTCTGGCCTCCAAGGGCACTGCATGCAAATGGTACAAACATACAGCAAGCAAAACACCTCTACACCTGAAATAAACATAAATAAATCTAAAAAAATATCAACCAAAGGAATATAATTTTATGAAGATATAATTAATAAAAACTGAAACATTGTTAAAGTCCACCAAAAAAACTGATCATTTTTGTGTGAATTTTAATGTGGATAGAATCATGGAGTAACTAGTGCATTCATTACAAACTTTACCCCAGATCCTAGTTTTAAAAAAAAACCTGATGATCCATTTATTAGCAGACACTTAAATAACCTCTCTGTGTAACATAACAACCTTTCATTTAATTTTTAAGATAGTTGTTATCTTACATCACAAAACATATTACTAAAAATAAGATTATTTTCTTTCTTTCCTCTTTATCCTAATAATACCACACAAAAAAATCATATTTAAAAGTCTGGTTAACTAAGTTATGGACTGTAACAAAATCACACAATCCAACATAATTGCCTTTTAACATCTACAAGTCTATGAAAATGCTAGGAAAATTTTTTATGTAACAATAGTCTAGAACATTGTATTGAGATGAAATACTTTAAACAAAAATGCACATTCACCGGGCGGTGGTGGCGCACGCCTTTAATCCCAGCACTCGGGAGGCAGAGCCAGGCGGATCTCTGTGAGTTCGAGGCCAGCCTGGTCTCCAAAGCAAGTTCCAGGAAAGGCGCAAAGCTACACAGAGAAACCCTGTCTCGAAAAACCAAAAAAAAAAAAAAAAATGCACATTCAACTTTAAATCCTATCATTCTTGGAAGTCTTTAAAAGTATCTACTTACATAGAAATATCAAAGAAAATACATTTTAAAAATCAATTAAAGGTACTGAAGAGATGGCTCAGATGATTAAGAGCATTGGCTGCTCTTCGAAAGGACCCTGGTTCAATTCCCATCACCCACACAGCAACTCACAACTGTCTGTAACTCAAGTTCCAGTAGATCTGACTCTCTCACACAGATATACACACAGGCCAAATACCAACACACATAAAAATTAAATGAATTGATAATTTAAAAAAAATGATTTAAAAAAAAGAAATTATTGTTTCACAGCCAGGCAGTGGTGGCGCACGCCTTTATTCTCAGCACTCGGCAGGCAGAGGCAGGTGGATCTCTGAGTTTGAGGCCAGCCTGGTCTACAAAGTGAGTTCCAGGAGAGCCAGGGCTACAAAGAGAAACCCTGTCTCGAAGAGACAAAGCAAAACAAGAAAGGAAATTATTGTTTTACAAATTTCATTATTATTTGGTGATAGTGATACTGTTTAAAATACAAATCAGGTATCTGAACTCTAAATACAAACCAAAACAGCTTCAAAGTCTAAATATTTAATGGCTTGCAGTAAGCCGCCACATTAGGATCGGCAGTTATTCTCTTTTAACCCCAGAATCAAATGATGGTTGAAACAGATGTATTTTCTCGAACCCTGGCTACACTGTCTCACAGTGATAAAAAGAGTAAGAAACACAGACACAGCTAATACTTTTGTACGTTTGTATCGAGTTGTCATTTTTTTTCATTTATCTTCTTATATTTTAAGTTCTGAGAATTTAGGTTACAATTTAGAAACCTCAAATAATGTCAAAAGATAACTGACAGAAAAGTGGATATGCTAATATCAACTAAAAACTATTATTTTAGGGCTCAAGAAGATCGCCTAGCTGGTAAAGATCCTTGCCACACAAGCCTGGCTGTCTGAGTTTGATCCCAGGAATCTACATAAATGTGGAAGAATAAAACAGAGTCAAATTCTTTCTCTTCCCTCCACACACACTGGCTCACCCACTCACACTTCACACACACACACACACACACACACACACTGATGATAAATATTTTTAAGTGGTTTTTTTTTAGGATTCTATTCAATAATAAATATTTTGGCCTCCTAAAAAAGTATAAATCAATATAAATATCAAGTAGATTAAGAGACACATTTCAATAAACATTTCCTATCGACTGAAAACCCTGCCATCTCATTTGTTCTGAGATTCACTTCAGCACAATCAGTGACTGGATAAAGAAGAAATCATTAAACTTAAGCAATCAAAGAGAAAGAAAAGCTTTCTTGTTTTTCTGCAGGAAGAAACAAAAGCTTGGTATTAGCTCAAGGCCAATGGACGGGGCCTACAAGCTAGAAAGCGGTAAGGATTGAGGTTACAAGTAGTCCACTAAAAGCTTTGAAAGCACAAGAAATGAACACAAGCACTGACATGAAATAGCAAGTATCTAACATAAATTCTGCAGTCCATGCAATGTTGATGCTTCTGTTGGAGTAAAATCGTCTAACTGTGGTTCCTGGCACAGACACACACCCATCCCCCACTGCACACAGCCACTTCACAAACCTCTTGAGTAAATAGGAGTATCCAATGTCCAGTGTGATGGGTGGTCCTGAGGTCTGGAACCAGAGCTGTATACTTTTAGGGGATACTAAGATAAGAACAAAGTGTTTTGTGTTTGTTTAAATCTAAGTCTAGATGTAAAATCTTTGCACCATTATTGGCACAGTTCATAAACTCATTGACTAGGTAAAGTTGAAAGTCAGGATAAATTAAATACATCACAAAAATATTTTGGGACTTTTTATAATCCAAATTAACTAATTCAATTTTCTTAGAAGTTGTCACTACATTTCAAAGGTGCAAATATCCTACAACATATTTTTACTGCCAACAGGAGTTTTTAAATAAAATTATATAAATCACATAAACTGCAACTCAATGAAACAAGACAGCAAAATTAATTCACATGACAGCACAGTCAAGCATCAACCACTATTTAATGCTAAAGGCTTTCTAAAAATCCAACAGAAAGAATGGGTTTATGTTTGCTTTTACTTTATTTTTCCTGGAACAGAAAGCAGGATTTACAAGTAACCTCAAGAAAAGATAAGCAAAGAATAGCCTGACAGAGACTTCTCTGACTCAATCAAGAGGGTCTGCAACCTGAGCCAAAGGGCACAAATTCCTCCTCACCATTCAAACCTTCAATGGTGTGAGGGAGGAAACAGCTAAAAGGGAGAAATGTGCAAATTCCTAGATTTAGTAGCCAACTAAGTTCTTTTCACCAAATACCTAATAAAAATAAAGTCAACACTATGAATGAATTTTGGCTGTAGTTTTAACCAATTCTAAAAAAAAGGAATTTTTTTTGAACAATGAAAAAGACTCATTCACTTTAACATTCACGATTTCCAGTGAACCAACCATGTCAGGTGTGTGTCTGTAAGACTGGATTAATTAAGGTAAAGTAGTTGTGGAAAAGCATAATTACCTTGCAAGCACCAGTTTTTCTATATTGCATTGAAAGCATACTTAGGAAAAAGCTTATATAAACTTTTTAATCACTGGCCTAAGTATTTAAAGTGATAGATAAAACTATGCTGCCACACCTTCGTTACTGACTGACCTAAAAAAAAGTCATTTGATGTATGTTAAGATGAAAGAATTTAGGCATTGTAGGATCTATAAACATCCTAGTCATTATTGTTAATAATTGAAGGAATTCATTGCTAAGTGAAGGAAAGAAAAGTCTGGCCAAAGTAAAGGCCATTTGAAATTTTACATGAAATCTTCATATCCTGTAACACAAACTATAAATATAAATAAAAATCTTAGAGTGATTAGAAAATTAATGGTATTTTAAAATAGAGTACTACTTTAAGATTAGCAAAAGTCACAGATTTATACTCAATTTGATATTTAAAAGGAAAATGTCATAATAAAACACTTAGAAGACAACCGGTAAAAACAAGGTATATTTTTAGTG
>CABHPH010156046.1:0-25716 GCA_902168325.1 Peromyscus nudipes | reverse complement strand
GAAGGAAGGAAGGAAGGAAGGAAGGAAGGAAGGAAGGAAGGGAGCAGAATCCTCTAATATATCACTCAACAGTGAGTGCTTTAAATTTAGTGACTAGCAAAGACTATGGAAACAGAAAAACTAAAGAACCACAATTTTTTAGCGTTCTATTCACTGTAGTATTGCTATGAATTGACACCATGACCAAAGCAACTCATAAAAAATAGAGCATTTAACTAGCTTGCTTAGAGTTCAGAGGTTTAGTTCACTATCATCATGATGGGCAACATGGAAAACACATGGCTCTGGGGAGACATCCTGATCCGAGGGCTGAGACAGAGAGATAGTGGACTGGGCATGGGCTTTGGAAACCTCAAAGCTGACCCCCAGTGACACACTTCCTCCAGCAAGACCACACCTCCTTCAAATCCTTTCAAATCATGCCACTCCCTGAGTACTAAGCATGTGAGTTCAAGGCCAGCCTGGTCTACAGAGCAAGATCCAGGAAAGGCGCAAAGCTACACAGAGAAACCCTGTCTCGAAAATAAAAAAACAAAAACAAAAAAAAAAAATATCTGAGCCTGTGGGACTATTCTTATTCAAACTACCACACAGAGTACTCATTTTCTTATAATAAATATGTATCTGTAACAAGGAAACACAATCTTCTTAATTCAGTATGAATAAGCCTAATCATAACCTGAGTCATGTTAATGAGGTAAGCCATGAGTTTATACTGTATGGAAAAGGATTATAAGTCAGTTAAGAGTAAATTCAGTAAAATACATACAAACTATATCTCCTTTCCCTCATGTGATGGTAATTTTCAGGCAGGTTGAAATTACTAAAGAAAAATACCTACAAAAAAAATGGAAGTCAATACGGACTTTATTTGACAAAGGATACTGATTTTATATATATATATATATAGTCTTACATGAAACAGGTTAAAGGAACCTGGCCAGTCAGCCAGTTAAGACAACATAGAGAGGGCTAGAGAGATGGGTCAGAGGTTGAGAACAGCGACTGCTCTTCCAGAGGACCTGGGTTCAATTCCCAGCACCCACATGGCAGCTCACAAATGTCTGTAACTCCAGGATCCAACATCCTCACACAGACATATATGCAGGCAAAACACCAATGCACATAAAATAAAAACAAATAAGTTATTTAAAAAAAAAAAAGACACCAGAGATGAATAATTGGTCAGTTGAAGAGTCCAGTGACTATAAATGGGCAAAAGAGCACTCCCTGAAATGATGGCAATGTTCCACACTATGAGGAGAGTAGTGGTTATACAATTTGTCAAAGCTCATTTAAACATGTGTGTGTGGAAGGGATCCATAAATGTTAGTGAATATATAAACTGTGGTTCAAAAACAGTGATGAAACAAAAATATAAAATTCATGACATAAGTATAATGTCTTTTGAAAATCATAGTGTTCAAATAAAGATTAAAACTATAATCTGGTATTGTTTAAAAGCTTTAAATTACTTTCATAGATATGATGACATCTTCAATGGAATTAACCTTACCTCTCTAAAATAAGAGATTGTACCAACCACGTTGTAATCATGTGAGCACTGGAGCTACTAGAGCGACTAACCAAAAGATTGAAGACCACCATGTGGCACCCAAGACTCCCAAACCCACAGGTTCCCTCACTACCACCACACAGTAAACAATAAATGATGAGTCCTTCTCATTTGCCAAACTATTAAGTCTTTCATACATGGTAACACTGAATCTGCACAATATCCCTCCCTATACAAAGTATTACATTAGTGTCCCAAATTATCTTATATTGACAAATAACTTCCTTTCTGCCCAAATATCCAATAAACTAAGAGTAAATATTGGTTTATTTAATCAGAGTCTATATCATTCTATTAGTCTATCACATACATAATTAAATAATTAACAGCATACTGAAAAATAATCTCAATATACACACCTAAAAACCAGGTAAAAATCCCACAGAACAACAAATTATTAAAACAAAAACATCTACATGTCAAGTTGTTTCCAAAACTCAGTTTCCACCCTGATACTTCCAACAGTTTATATACATTTTGGATAAGGTCTCACTCTGTTGCCTAGCTAGTCTTGAACATTTAGGTCCCAGTGATCTTCCTTAGCCTCTCAAGCTGCTAGGACTACAGGTGTGCTATATATGACACAATATTACCTATCATAAAACTGTTATACATTAAACAATATTAATTATTGTAAAACTATGATTAAAAACTTTAAAGTTCACTGTAATAAAAATTAAGCTATCAATATTATGCAACATATTTTACCAAATTTTAAAGAATGCTTAAAGAAGACCAATTCGGAAGCTGGAGAGATGGCTCTTCACACCTTTGGCCCCTAAGAATTGGGTCAACAGGCATGAATCTCCATGTTCTGCAAGACTTGTTTTTACCTACTATATTGAATATGGGCTAAGAAGTATTTAAATTTTCATGAAATCCAAAAGCTCAGAGGTAACTGAAAGGCATATTAGATATCACTAGATAAAGTGGGTTGTTACCTGTTTAGTTAGTTTTTTTTTATTGTGTTTTGAACAGTCATTTAAAAGGCATGCACAAGGTTCTGGGCTCATTAAAAGGGGAAAGAACAGGAGAAGGGAGAGCAGAAAGGCAGGGAGCAGAGTGGGAAATATAAGAAATGCAGGTACATTTTAAACAGGTACCTAACTTACTTCTCAATTAAAATGAAATGCAGGTATATTTTAAACAGGTACCCAACTTACTTGTCAATTTAAAATGAGAATGACTAATGGCCAATTTTTTTCATTTTAAGTGTATTTCAAAATCAAAAAGGAAATAATATTCAGTGTCTTTCATGTTACATTAAAAACTTGCCAAATGTTGCTTTAAATGCCTTTAAACAACAATACAGCTCTAAAGGATTGTAGCTGATCCAATTTTCTGAATTGGTAAACTAAGAAAATTTAAGTTAAAGTTTTGGGAAAAGTTTTGAAAGTTTTGGAAACTTCCTTTTTTCTTTTTTTCACAGTTTCACTATGTAGTCCAGGCTGGCTTCAAGCTTAAGATCACTCTTTCTCAGTTCTGGGAACACAAGCCACCACATCCAGTGAAATGTTTTTAAAAATGGTATTTGGGGCTGAGGACTTAACACTGTGTAGAGTTTGCTTAGTGTGCCCAAGGGCCAGGGTTTGATCTTCACATCAGGAGGGGGAAGAGGCATGTTAAACAGCCTTGAAAACAATAATCACATATATTCAGCATGTGAAAAATATAATCACGCCAATGTATGTATGACAGAAGTTAAATGTGATTCATTAGCAACAAAGTATTAGGAAAAGGCCCTGAAATAAGAAAACATTGAAGTAAATGTCTTCATATATTATTAAGATCAACTGTGTTTGTTTTGAGACAGGATCTCACTCTACATTGTTGGCTGGGGTCAAATTCAGAGATCCTCTAGCTTCTGAGATCAAAGGTGTGTGTCATCCTGTCAGGTTTAAATATTTTTAATCATTTTAAATGTTTGAGGTTTTTAAAAAGATGTAGTTATTTATTTTTATTTATGTGTGCATGCAAAATACACAGAGGCCAGGAGGCCAGAGACAATGTCTGATCCCTGAAGCTACAGTCAAAAATGGGCTGTAAGCTACCCCACATGGGTACTGATAACTGAACACGAACAGCAAGTTCTCTTATCATCTGAGCATTCTCTCTAACAGTTTAACATTAAAATACAATGTTGACTAACCTGGGCACAGCACTTACACGTTTCATGTGTTTAAACATTAGTCATCTCTAAATAGCTAACAGAACGCAATAACACCTTTGGTTACTATATATTTGTTTCTGTTTCCTTGTTTGTTTGGACAGGCTGTAGCACACGTTAGCTCTCCGACATTAAACCTGACGGCCCTGCTTCCACTCCCCTGGAACCGGGATTTCAGGCATGCGTGAGTGCACTCAGTCATAATTACTTTTAATTCTTTAATGTCCATTAGTGAGGTGTTTCCTAAGCCAAGTAATAAGAGGAACATGAAATATATGAAACTCCTGTAATGCAAATATTTGTATTATTTGTGAAGATGAAAATATAAATTAAAGACTATAAAAGGAAAATACTAGTGACTGAAAAGAACTCAGGACCGCTGGAGCAGGCAGTGCTCTTCACTGCCGAGCCATCTCTCCAGCCCAGAAGATGTCTTTTGTTGTGTTTTGGTTTTGTCTTTGCGAGGGTGTCCGAGTCTCTTGGAATGAGACTTACAGACAGTTGTGAGCTGCCTGATGTAGGTGCTGGTAACAGAACCTAGGTTCTCTATAAGAAGCAAAAATGCTCTTAACCCTTGAGTCATGTCTCAGGCTTTAAAAAAAAAGTTTATATTAAAATTTTTATGTCATATTCAATGGCAAAGAATCCCAAACATACTAACACGTAACGTGTGAAAAGCATCACCAGGCATATATGCTGCGAAGAGGTCAGGAAGAACTATCTATCATACCCAATTGATCTTGTTTTCATGAGTGAGATAAAGACTTGGGAAATCAGTATCAAAATCTATATAAAGAAAAATGTACACATCAGTCTCAAATTACTTAATTACCACGCAATTCCTCTAAAATCTTCAATCATACTTAACTCTTACTAAAAACTTGTATTTCGAAAAAAAAAAAATGCCAGTGACCCTGTCTGGGCAACTAAAACATGTTTCTACCTACAATCTGATCTTAGAGGAGATTTTTTTTTTTAACTTACTGATATAAAGAAGTTGATAGGAGTTTTAGTTATTGTATTCTAGTTTGATCAATTTTCTTGGTAAGACCCTTGACCAGGAATACTTGTACTTCAGTTGGGACAAATCTTTGTGCTCTGCATTGGACTCTTGAACAGTTCCTATTAGATGGGACATACAGAGCTCAGTAACAAAATGCTTGCCTAGCATGCATAAGCTAAAAAAATGAAATGTGACAAAATTCACAAATTTAATAGTTATCCATTGTTAGTTCTTCATAAAATGTGTTACTGAACATCATCAATGATTCATTATTAACATGAGTCAGAATACATAGGTCGATTTTCTTTTTCTTTCTTTCTTTTTTTTTTTTCTTTTTGATTTTTCGAGACAGGGTTTCTCTGTGTAGTTTTGGTGCCTGTCCTGAATCTCACTCTGTAGACCAGGCTGGCCTCGAACTCACAGAGATCTGCCTGACTCTGCCTCCAGAATGCTGGGATTAAAGGCGTGCGCCACCACTGCTGCCGGCCCTCATAGGTCGGTTTTCTAACCATAAAAACATGATCACTTAAAACACGTTCACAGTAGAAATCACATGAAGATTGTCATTTTTAAACCACCAATGGTCACTATCCATCAACAGTTGAATCTCACTCCTTTTACCTACGTTATCTAAAGACAGGGGAAGTACACCCCTATGTACATGTCCAACTTCAGGATTTAGATATCACAAGAACTACAAGTTTAATTACATTAATGTCAACAGATTTTAAATACAATCATATACCTAATTTACAGAGCTACATACAAAATATACTACAAAGAACTGCCTATCAAAAAAACTCAATTGCTATGAAATAAAGAGGATATGCAGTTCTTTGTAGGAAATATCTTTAAGAAATAAAAAATTCTTGGGTCCCTTGGCATCAATTTTAAGGATTAAGGACCCTTAAAACCATTTATTTTGATTCCTCAAATACGTAATATTAAAAATGTGCTTGGAATACTATGGTACTTTAGGGTACAACAAGTCCAGCAAGATGGAGCATCAGGAAGCCAAGGCCACTGAGCTCAACACCTTCAAGGTAGAGTGAGAGAGTCAACTCCACAAAGTTGTCCTCTGATCTCCACAACAGCACTTCAACACACACACCATACACACATCACCCCAGACACACAAAAACAATAAACTATCGTAAAAAGCCAACCTGACATAAATACTTCACGGACACTGGTCTAGCTGAACATTTAAAATTTCTAATTATGATTTATACATATTCTTATATAGCAAACTAGTATAAAAATATAATGAAGGAAATTTAACCTAAAAAATTGACATGCATTTTAAAAATGTTTATATAGTAAAATTAATAGCTAGGTTAAAAAGCATTTTTAAAATGTTATATAATAGTCCAGAATCACAACCTGATTGTACAGAGATGATGTTCACAGTTCCCTAAATACTTCATTTACAACCATCTAACTTTTACTTTGTCTGACAAAAATCAGCAGGAATTCTGTCTTCTTCAATGTAATACTTCACATAATGCATAATTTATTTGTCAATCTCAATTTTAAAAGCTAAGAGTCTTCATTTAAGCACTGTGCTTTCACATGTACAAAGGTATATGAGGGGAATACTAAAAAGCAATGTTTATACTATAAACACTGCAATAGAATAAGTTTCCCAGCAATATATTTTTAATTCAATGTACACAAAAATGTTAATCTCATATCTAGTAAATAGTTTAAAGTGGATACTACATAGGTCTAAGTGCTCACACTGCTTAATAAAATGGCTAGTATTTTAATATATTTCTATTTCTTTTTAAAATATATTTTAAAACCCAAACAAATAAAACCAAATTATAACAAGGTGTGATCAAGCAAAAAAAAAAAGTGCTATTTTTTCATTTATCATCTATAAAACAAATTTATGACATCGTAAAGAACAATTTAACAACCTAAAAAAGGTTGAAAGGGGAAGAAGAGCCCAAGAAAATAATTTATCAATTTTAGTTATTCAATCTAAGAAATTTTCAAAAAGAAAAAATACATCAGAATATGTAATCTAAACTTAACAGGCTCTATCCAGGCACCTATTTACTATTTAAATTGTTCCATCTCACAGAGTGTGCCTATCCCTCCACTGTGAACAGCAGGCCTTTGGGAAAGGAGAAGACAAATTCCACAGCAAAGGCAGCCAAAGCACCAGAGCACAACAGGTTAAACAGCATGGTCTCCTAGGCTCCGCCTGGTTATAGGTGCATTTAAAATGGTCTTCCTTGGAGAGTGCAGATATAAACGTTACCAAGAATAAATAACACAGTATCAAACTTTTAGCAGAGTAACTTCAGTATTTCAGGCATGGATCCATTCCAGTCAACACACAATGTACAATTCATTCAGTTCCTTTTAACTTAGATAGTAAACCACTTAAACCTCTTTCCTTATAAGCCTTTCTGTCCATGACCTCAGCAGAGAATTTTTATTTCCTTTACTTGCAAACTGTAAACTTTTCTCAACTCTGAATTCAGCAATTAGTTAATAGAAATGAATTTATGAGAAAAAGGCACTTATTGATCATTGTTTCCTGGGGAAATTTTTTTAATGGGAAACAATGATCTTCCCTTTGGTATTTAAGCATTTTAAAAAACTATAATGCAATTGTAGAAATTTACCATGTAACCAACTATCAGGTTTTAAACAGCCTTTAGCTACTTTTTTTTTCTTTTATTAAGTTCAGTCTCTTTTTAAAGAGACAGTATTCCTGGATCAATAACCTAAGAGGGAACAGTTCTTAAAGGTATGGTTACCAAGAATCTTTTCTGGCATTTCTTTAAATCCACTCTTCATTATCGATTTTCTATTTCATTTTACTATAAAACCAAATTATTTTGACATAAACCTGCAAGTGACTATAGATGTTAAAACAGTACAGGTTAGGTACTGTCATTAGAGGTATCTAAACAGAGAGTACCTACACTTTCTTACGACAAGAAAATTGTTTGGCTTTTTAAAAACTTTCAAGGATCCGCGGGTGCCTCTTCTTGCATTTCCCATTCATTCATTAGGCACAGGCAATATGAAGTCAATAATACTGGATGCTAGATTTCATTGTCCAATGAAGGGAAGGTTTATTAAATAACATCAACCCAAGCCCAATCAGCGAAATATCAGACTCTACTTCCTATTTAGAAAAACATATCCTCCTACACGTGCCCTAAAAACTGGACAATCGCCTGATTTTAACTAATATTTTCATTTTTCAATATACTTAGTGCATTTTTTTAATGTCTATTAACATTATTACAGACCAAACTCCCACACATGGAACCAGGCAAAGAGGGGATTAAGAAGTTTGGCTTACTTGGTGTACAAATACATCCACTGGGATATCCAAGGGGTTTCCCTCTCGGTTTATCATGGAGATGAATCCGAATCCCATGCGCACATTGAACCACTTACAGTGGCCAGTTCCGTGCAGAACCTGGGATTCCTCCTCGGCCAGCTCAGGCAGCTTTTCTGGCTCTTCACCTTTGCTTGCCCCGCCTGACATGGAATAGGACAAAAAGTCGGTTAGCCTGCATTTCTACATTGTGCTCAACGGAAAACAAAAAAATATATTATTTTGCTTGTGGGAAGAGGAAAAGAAGCTAGAAAACAAAAAGTGGGTAAATGTTTTCCTTCTTTAAAAAATATCTAAAGCGAAAAGGGTTAAAAGCAAAGCCAGGGAGAGGAAGCCACAGTGCTGCATCGCTCACACCAGCTTCCACGTTTCTGCACATCCGCATACTTTTTCCTGTATCTCCGTTGCTCCGTAACATTCCACAGTTAGAGCCTGCGACACTTCACTCCCATACTGCTGACCTAATACTATTCCAATTTACATAGAGTAATTTTCCAGCGAGACTGGCTTTTCTAGCAAGCAGGAAGAGAAAAGAGAGATGCTGAGGAGAGCTGGCTACTGGTTAATGCACATGCTGCCGACGGGAATCCCGGGTTATTTGCAATGTGCATTCATTCCCCTCCCCCTAACTTTCAATTAAAGTTAGGGTAGAATGGGGGAGGGGGCAGGTGTATAAAAGTTTTCTTGGTCTCACTAACTGAAACTACGCGTAATCACACGCACACAATTCAAACAATAGCCCCCTGAAAGCTTTTCAAGTTGTGAATCGGTGTGGGCGGTACAAAACATTTTGGAGATCTGTAACAATAGGTTTTTGCCGAAGCCCCATGGCACTATGAGGGGGTGGGGAAGTAATGCCCAGTTATTGGGGTAAAGGGGGACAGGCGAGAAGGGGTGAGAAACTGGGTAGTGGGGAGAAGCTGGGGAGAAAAGAAGAAAGAAATCACAGTAAAACAATAGAAAAGAAAATTAACCTTCGGCCATGTTGCCCCACCGGCCCTCAGCTTCAAACTCGAGAGATGAAAACTTTCCCTTTGGACCGGAGTGATCTTCAGCATCCGTCTAACATCTTGATTTTGTGCGATCACAAATTTAGTTCGCATGGTCTAATGTGCTTTCCTTCTTTTGATTTTTTTTTTCTCTTCTCTCTCCAGTTTCTGGCCCCCTGAGCACACGTGACTTTGTCAATTACATGCTTTCTTGCTACTAATTTCACCTCGGATCCTTAAGGGGCTGGCAAGAGGAAGAGATAACCAATCGCCATTTCATCTGTGCTGACATCAAAATAATTTATGAATGAACACGGAAAACTCAAACATGTTATCTTAAAGACAATTTGGGACGCTTCTTTATGATTAATCAGAATGCTAATTTTGTACTGTTTAAACACAACGAAGGGTCCTTGTGAATTGCTGGTTTAGAAAAGCGACAGTCGGTATTTGTGCACACGCGTGCTCCACACACAAGCCTCTCTAATCTCATAGGGGGAGCCATTTAAATAAAGCTACTGACGTTATGATTCCACACACACACACACCCCACAGGCAATCTGCTATTCCATAGCACCAAACCACCTTAGGGACGTTAATTTAATATTTAATTCGTGGAGGGAAATATGTAATTCCTAAGCCCAAATTTAAATTTAATTAACCATTAACTTCAGATATTGGTAACATAAACCTACCAAAAGGCAAAAGCACTCCTAATTCCAATCTGAAATTTTTTCAAATTTACAATAAAATCCTACTGGGAAAAAAAATCGCTACTAATTTCCTATCAAATAATGCTGCTCATTTCAGAATATTTTTGAGAGGTATAGTAAGAAATTGTACTTCACAGGTTTCTCCGCCATCTCTTTCCGGGGGAGGAGATGTGATTAATGACTTCCTAAATAACAGCCCAGTTTTCCAGTCTAACATAGAGTGAACCTCAATCAGTGGTGATTGTTCCCCAAGAGCAGGAGACTCAGGGCGGAGGGGGAGGGGAGAGGCGTGAGGAGGTGAAGAGAATGCGGCGAGGCTACCCTGGAAGAAAAAGCCTGCACTGCTGGCGTAGGGAGAAGGCACATGGGGAAGGTCAATCGGTGTAAGATTAACTGGACCCTGACATCTTCCAAGTCTACTGCCAGCAAGCAGAACGATCAAATAAACGAAACTATAATGAGGTGGGCTCCTCCGTCCCTTCCTGTTGGTCCCCCTGCATCAAAACACTTTTTGCTTTTCAAACTGGATTTATTGTGTTTATAACAATATTAACCACCTTACTGAATATTTAAAAATATTACATATTATGTATTACCTAGAAATGCCTCATTTCTTTAAAATATAAAATGTTACCCTGTTTTGAAACATTATAAGGCTTCCACCAGCCTTTTGCTGCCCCATCCCCCCATTTTCTTAAACAAGCAGTTTACAGAAAAACTGTAGATACCACTTCCCTTCTTCAAAGCTACCAGCTGACCCTCCCCCACCATACCGGCACCCCCTCACCCCATCTCTCCAAGCAAGCCCACATTCTAACAGTGTTTCACACAAACTAAAATGTTGGGATTATGAAAAATCCACGTACACCTATTAAAATCCCTTCTCATACTGAAAACTAAAAACAAATTTAAACTAATTGGCTCAGATCTGAAAATAATCAATGCATAAAGAAATTATTTTCAGCTGTTAGTGATAAATGGTGTCAATCAAAACTGATCAATTTGGAAAGATTTTTTTCATCTGTTTCTTTCTTTTATTGTTCTCGGGAAGGAGGCAAGCTTTTATTTATTTTGAGAAGGATAACAATGTGCCAGCTGGTGGAGAGAAAAAAAAAAACCCTAAAAATCCAAACGATTTTCCAAGTGTAAAAAGTCCCACATTCTCAAGAGGTTGTTTGCTAAAGCATTTACTAAATTCTATTTTAATAACAGAAATGGATTACTACCAAAGTTGTTACAATATATAATTCTGAATGTATTTTTTTGTAATTTAAGGAATTACTTTAAAAAAATCTACTATCAAATAACCTGAATATGTATTCATGTAAACTGGGGTAGTGCAAAAGTATCATAAAATTAACAGGCTTGTAAATTTGGGGTTGTTTATGGTAAATTACATTTTATCTACAAGTTTGTTTTATTTGTAAGGGTTTACTAGTAAGAATCAAACAACAGTAAGTGGATTCTGAGTCCTTGCCTTCTTAAATTTGACAAATTTCAGATATACTGATAGTATGTAATAAAGTAGGAACACCACTGCTGAACTACATTGGATAGTACAGTTATGGGATTCACAGTTGTGCCTGATTAGGGGCCTCCAGTATTCAAAGCATTAAGGTAGGGTTCACCAGACTGGTCACTGGTGTCAGAGGTTATCAATCCATTCATTTCCTGAGAGGGACATCAGCCTTTCAAGTTATGTAGAAGGCTTTTCCAACTGGGAACCCTGAGAAAATCTCTAAAATTCATTCACAAAGAATTTAAGGCACAACCATTTACACACCTTGGGGGTGGGGATTAAAGGGGGAAAGAGAGGGAAGAGAAGACTAGAAAGAAGCAGGAAGGAAGCTGGGAAGGGGGAGAAAAGGGGGAGACACACAATCTCATCAACTCAGGACTATGGCACTGTCTTTTAAGTAGATTATTCTTGCCTGCCCCTTCCCCAAATCTTTTGAGCCTTTTTATAAACTGACCATAAGCTCTTAAGGCTCAGAATGCTTCTTTCACATAAAATGGTTCTTATGAGTCTCCTACAATGCTTTTCAATTTGTCACCTTCTCAAGTCTTCTGGTTTTAATTTTTTTCTCATTTCCTACTTGTTTTTAGTGCCAGAAAGACCTGCGTTTGACTAAAATGCATGTTTTAAACCTTCAAAAGCCAAATGTTTCACAGCTTGATTTATCATAGCTCTTCCAAAATGTCTTTAAAATTAGCTCAGGTCCTACACTGACTCCTCAACTCAACACAGGAGGGAGGAGATGAAAAGCAATCTATCATGTGTCCTTTGGTTATCACACGTGGGTTTTCCAACTTTTAAAGGTGGTACACATTTTCTCATCTGAACCACTCCCCAACACCACAATGCGAGGACCTCCATCCTTGCTCACTGTTAGTCCCTGTGTGACTTCTATTAAAGCATGAACAGTGCTTTGGTTGTTTTGAAAACTGTGAGGGGCTGTGGCACAGCTGAGACTTTGTCTTGTTCTCTAGCAAGTAAGGAGAGGTCTCCAGCCCTAGCTCAGCAGCTAGCACCTTTCTGTGCGGCTCCTGCCCCCAGGGTTCCCAAGCCCGATTCCAGGACCAGCCCATCTGCCCTTTCCTTCTTCTTCCAGCAACCTGCTCACCACCTTTCATTCTCCTACCCCTTTACTCTTTATGCCTTATTCCACCAACTTCCCTCGAGAAATCCAGTCATTCCAAAGAAAACTGTTGCTGTCTTACGAAGGCACTTTTAAACATGTCACTGTACTCTTCAAAACAAAATCCTTATCTTCACCACTAGGACAAAACATTAGCCCCAATCTAGACTTTTTACTTAATTTACGCATGTATCATTTATAATTTGACCTCTTTATCTATGAGATGCCAGAAGATTGTAAATCTAAGCAAGGTCCAGCGGAGACTCAAGAGAAACTCCCAAAGTGACTGCCCCCGCCCCTGCCCCCACCGGCCACGCTTAAAATGAGCAAACTGCGAAGCTTGCAGTTGGGAGCCGGCAAGAAGCGAACACATCCGCAGCGCCTTTCTCGTTTGGAAAGCGGAGGGCGGGAGGGGACTCCAGGCCTGTGGATTTGGGGGACCCATCTGTTCCGCGTGATCTTTCCCGGACAGCTTGGGCAAAGGCTATCGACCTGCCCGTCTCGGAAAATCGATCCGATTCCACCCACTGCCTGCATTTCTGCGAAGTGCTGGGAGTAACTCCAGTGGATTTAAACAGGGAGGCAGAGGAAACCAGCCCCGACTGAGCCTGTCAGCAGAGGCACCCCAGAACCCGAGGGTGTTTGTTTTTGTTTCCAAAAGCAAAATTCCGGTCTCACTCAGTTTTTTCTTTTCTTTCTTTTTTTTTTTAAACTGGAAAACAAAAATGCAATTTTTCTTTTTAGAGTTACTCACAGTTGTCAAAAATCTTTTAAAAATTTTTCTTAAATGCCCTTTGAACTATAGTGCTAGGGGACTATTGTAGAAACAGAGGAACTCGTTACCATAAATCTTAAGATTTTTTTTTGTTCAAATTACTTTTATATTTCAAAAACAAGGTATTTGTAAAGGTTTTTGTCAGGTACTTTTGCTGTAAAACAAAATTTAGAACAATAAAATTCATAAACAGGGCATTATTTTAAAGCCATATTTTATAAAATGTTATTTTGAAAAACTAGCAAAATTCCATTATAGTAACATTTTTCTCTTTCCATAAAAAGAAATAAAAATTGAGTATTACTTTCATCGCACTTCCCTAAACTATGTTAGTTAAAATGGTAACTTTGTGAACAATCCTCTAGTAATAAATAAACTTTCCATAATTATTCAGAATAGCACAAAAGAACTTTAATTTGAAAAAAAATGATAGGCACTATTTTCCACGTGTTTTACTTGTACATGTATGCTTCAGAATTCAAAGACCATTTTACAGTAAATAGAAATGTCTGAATCCATAAGATGAAAAACACAATGTACACATATGCATTCTCCCTCCCCTAAAATCATTTACAGGTTAATTATTTAAAATCTCATCTCACAAAAACAAATAATCAGCTGAAAAGAGTATGGTCTACCTCTTAGGATTATTTCAATATTTCCTCTGAAGAGTTCACCTAGCATAGCAGAAACAGGAAGCTGGAGAAAGGCAAGGAGTAAAAGATAAGAGGAGAGGGCGGTGGGAAGCAAATCCTGGAGAAAAACCATCCAGTCCCACCGAGCTGGCAGCCGCTGGTCACTCACTACATAGCTAGGGCTTAAGTTTCCCCACTAACGGCGGGAAGTCAGGTCCCACTGACAGTCGAAGCCTGTCTGTTTAAAGCCCAGCCACAGAACAACCTCCCTTCATCTCCAACTCCCTTTTCATCAAGAGGAAACAGACAAGAAACTTTATTGCAGTCATTTAACACACTGGTGTGAACAGTTTTTCCAAACAAAAAAATGCCAGTTTACCTCCAGAAAAACTCCACAATCAATAGTAAGAAGAAAGGAAATGATATATTAACATTTTGTAGCAAATTTTAATAGTGTTCTTTTTCATGAAACTCACTTAGAGCATCATCAACATGTTAAGTTTTATTTCACAAAAGTAGTGTTTGCCAAAAGGCAGCATTGACTATGGCTTCTCCATTAAATATCTGATCTTTTCTTTCTCTGGTTATACAATCCTTATTAGTAAACTTAATAATAAGATCATTTTATTATGGATCATTATGAATTTTGTGTATCACAACTCTTATGGAGTGCCTTCAAAGATACACTAATCTAGACTCAGTCAGAGCGAGGTGTGCAGCACACACCTTTCACCCCAGCACTCATAGAGAGCCAGGTGTGCAGCACACACCTTTCACCCCAGCACTCACAGCAGAGACAAGGGCATTTCTGCACACTCCAGGTCAGCCTCGTCTACTAGGCAAGTTTCAGGCCAGGCAGGGCCACATAGTAAGACCCTTCCTCAAAAACAAGACAAGAAAAACAAGCCAGGTTTTTAATTCATTAGGGAAAATGCCTGAGTACCATACTATTATCAAAAAAGAGTATTACTGAAAAAAACCATAATATAAGAAAATAAATTCCAGAGCTTAAGTCTGGGTTTAACTTCAACCAATTCCATTTTACAATAGGATAGTAAGCAGATTTTGGTAGTTATACATAAAGAGCAAAATAAATGAAGCTTCCTGGATTAATGTAATGAAACTTCCTCAGAAAGTCCACTTTACATACAATGAATTATTTGAAAACACTACCATAGCTGAACTTCAATTCAATAGATATTTGTTAGCACCTATTGGGAATCACAGAAAAGAATAAGCAATGGATTTGTCTCCATAAGTGTTTAAGTATGTTATCTGTCTTGCTCAAGTTATGGAGAAAAAAAATCCCCAAACCAAACACCGTCAAACAGAAGGTAGGTAAACAGAACGTGCCACCCACACAGCTGGGGTAGGAAGAACAGTTTGAAAGATGGAATATTCTGGATAGAGTATACAGGATATGATGCCAATTTTGCCCAAGTGGAAAAATCCTTAGGGTTGGTCAAGCCCTCTCATACTCCTCTACTGATCGTTCAAGGTATTAGGTTAAATAAAACATTTAATTTAAAAACAAACTAACCTGGGGCTGACGAAACCTGGTTGAATGACCTCATCGTCTTCTGAAGTACCTAAAATCAGAGAGCTCAAGTCAGTACTACAGTAGCCGCCTATTCTGCGTCTGCAACTTAATGACTCATTAGAAAAGAATACATGACGATATTTTAACTTTGTGAGCTCACCTACAAACTGGTATTTACAAAATCACCTAGCTGAGTTAGATAACCACTTGCCATAAACTTATGTGTAAACGTCTATCAAGGGACACTGGCTTAAAAAAATAAAACAAGAACATTCAGTTGTAATAATCACAATTTAATTAATGTAGCTTTAAATTTTTTGTCTGTTTGGTTTGGTTTTCTGAGACTGGGTTTCCCTGGCCATCCTGACATTCTCTTTGTAGAGGAGGCTGACAACAAACTAGGAGAGATCTGCCTGCCTCTGCCTCCCAGGTGCTGAGATTAAAGGTGTAAGCACTCACAATTAACCAGTTAAAAATCTACCTAAGCTACAATACCATGCTTCCTGATAAATTTGACTATCTATTTAGATATATTTTAGAAGATAATCATAAGAAATTAATCATGTTCCAGAAACTAATTATAACCCTACACCACTGACTACTAGATCTGTTGTTACACTCAAACACTGTTTTTTCTAATTTTCTGAGATAGGGTCTCAACTATGTAGCCCAGGATAGCCTTAAACACAGAGCAATCTTTTTACCTCAGTCTCTCAAATCCTAGGATTACAGGCAAATTCTGGGATTATAGGCATGACCCACTGTGCCTAGTTTCAAATACTTTTGGGTGGGTGCAGCAAGGTCTCTATAGCCCCAGCTGTCTTTGCACTTGTAGACCAGGCTGCCCTTGTAGACCAGGCTGCCCTTGTAGACCAGGCTGCTCTTATAGACCAGGCTGCCCTTGTAGACCAGGCTGCCCTTGTAGACCAGGCTGCCCTTGTAGACTAGGCTGCCCTTGTACTCAGAGATCTGTCTGCCTCTGGAGTATTGGGTGTCAACACACCAAGCTTTCAAATACATTTTAAAGATAAAATTACTTGAATAGCAATATATTTTAATTAATAATTAACTATATTTAAAGACATCAAATACATATTAACCCAAAATTTTTTATTTTAAAAATCTAAGTATTAAGTCAGGTGTGGTGGCACACACCTTTAATCGCAGTACTCCAGATGCAGAGGCAGGTAGATCTGAGTTCGAGACCAGCCTGGTCTGTAGAACAATTTCTAAGACAGCCAGGGCTACACAGAGAAACCCTGCCTAGAAAAACCAATGGATAGATACATAGACAGACAAATGGATAGATGGAAATAAAAATCTAAGTGTTGATGTTTCTAGCATAGTTGTTAACATATGCTACAACACAATGAAATTTGTAATGAACAGGCCACACAAGTAATAGCACTCAGAAGAGAAAATCCTGTTGGCCACTGAGTTGGCATTTATTTAGTTACTACAGTTTGAACGACAGATTGGTTTGAACATGCATCTAGTCACCTAATACATTCAATGTTTATCTTTCCTTACCTAAGTTTTAGGCTCTGTATCTGCTATATATTCACAGACAGACAGACAGACAGACACACACACACACACACACACACACACACACACACACACACACACACACACACACACCTTATTAGGTGCAAATAATTTAGCTGCAATCTAATGTTTTCTCAAAAGGTAAGAAGGCTTTCCCAGGTAGTGAGTTCCACTGTGTTGACTCTGGGTTTTTTTTTATTCATCCATCCATCCATCCATTCATTCATTCATTCATTCATTTATTTATTTGTGTGTGTGTGTGGTTTTTGTTTTTTGTTGTTTTTTTTAAAGAACAAGCCAAATAACATTTGAAAATAATAAAAGAACACAAACAAAAAGCACATGAACTTCCGTACAATAACTCCTTCAGTTATCCTGTGTTTACAACGAAAATAAACAAGATAATGACAGGCTGTAACTTTAGCAAACTTCAGTAAATATTATTCAAATAAGCTCTCTTTTACATATCCCAAGTCTTTGTTTTGCTCAGCTGAGTTATATGTATTATCTCTGTAAAACCTTGGTTTACACTTTTGACAACCACAACCTATACTTAGTCCCTCTCTCTATCTGTTTGTACTCACAAAAAAGTTCAAATCAGCTATTTTAACAATGTGCAAATATAATGAATGAGGTTAATTTTTTTAAATTTTCAAATAATTTGGAGAAATTATAAACATCAGGTTTAATAAAGTCAAAATCATTATCACAGAACTGGCTAGATACTGTTCTTTAATTCAGGAGTTGTAACAATAGCCAGGCACTCAGGATGCTGACCTGGGAGGATCTTGATTTCGATTTCGAGGCCAGCAAGAACAAGACCATATTTTTCTTTTTATGTATGTGTCTGCATGTAGGTATGCACATTTGCATGCAGGATCCTAAAGTGGCAGAAGATGGTGTCCAGCTCCTGGAGCTAGAGTTACAGGCAGTTATGAACTGCCAGACATGAATGAGAGAGAGAGAGAGAGATGGAGAGAGGGAGAGAGACAGAGACAGAGATAGAGAGAGAGCACCAGAGCACCAGAGCACCAGGTATGGTGCCCAGTGCCTTAATCTCAGCACTTAGAATGCAGAGGCAAGGAGATCTCTGTAAATTCAAGGCCAGCCTGGTCTATACAGCCAGCTCCAGGCCAGTCAAGGTTACATTTGACTCTGTGTCAAAAACAAATTTCCCCCCCTCCCTCCCTCCCTCCTTCTCTCTCTCTCTCTTTCTTTCTTTCTTTTTTCCCTAAGATTGGGTTTCTCTGTGTAGCCCTGGCCATCCTGGAACTTGCTCTGTAGACCAGGCTGGTCTTGAACTCACAGAGATCTGCCTTCCACTGCCTTATGAGTGCTGGAATTAAAGATGTGTGCCACCACTGCTTGGCTCAAAAATTCTTCATTATAAAGGGAAGATCCAGAGTTCAAAGTATCCAAGAAGTGTGGGGGGGGGGGGGAGCCAAGCAACTTGAATAATACTCAGATATTTCAACTGTCAACTGAATTTCATAATAGTTTTCAATTATACAAACTCATATAAGATATTTTAGATTATTAGGTTCTTACATTAGCATTCTTTTCAACAGAAAAATAAAATGGAATTATTACACAAAATCCATGTGTCTGACTAGTGCTTGGGTCTTGTTTGTCTGCTGTACTAGGACCAGGACCTTGAACAAGGCACTGCATGAGCCTACATGCCACAAAGGTTTACATGTCTTCAACTTGTCTATTTTCCTTTCTTTCCTTTGGTTTTTGAAGACAGGATATCACTCTGCAGTTCAGGCTAGCTCCGAACTTGCTATCCTCTTGCCTCAGCCAGTCTGCTGGGATTACAAATATGTCATACCATTTTTCCAAATTAAAAGTTAGTAAATAGGGGACTGGAGAGACAGCTCAGCAGTAAAGAGCACTGGCTGCTCTTCCAGAGGCCTGGGGTTCAACTCCCAGCACCCACATGGCAGCTCACAACTGTCTGTAACTCAAGTTTCAGGGGACCCAAAACTTCTCACGGCAAAATACTAATGCACATTAAAAAACAAAAGTTAGTAAATAGAATTAAGTTTAAAAATGGATTATAATCAATCCATATACTATTTACTTAATGACTACTGTTGGAATTAGATAGGTAAATGTTATATGCAATTATTTAAAATTTATTTCCAGCAGGACAGTGGTGACACATGCCTTAGAGGCAGGTGGATCTCTGAGTTGAAGGCCAGCCTGGTGTACAGAACAAGTTCTAGGAAAGCCAGGGCAACAACCTGTCTTGAAAAATCAAAAATAAATAAATAAAATGCATTTTCAAAAGAAAATTAGTAAATGTATACATATATTAGTAGTACAAAAAACAGCTACTTATATTTTATATATGGGCATTTTTATTTAATATTATTCTGGTTTTCCTAAAATACTTCATGTAACACTCATTAATTTTTATTAAAATTAAATTAAAACCAAAATCTTGGAATTTATTTCTCTGCTGTTTCACTGGACTACACTCTGTTCATCATTTAGAGCTCCACTTGCAGCTCTTCTCTATACTTCTTACCGAGTACAATGCTTCTACCATGTAATAACGGTTTGTAATTTACTGGAAGAGCCTTGTGAAAAGATGTTCTTTCTCCCAACTTCACTGGGTTCTATGGCAGCAGAGATTGTAGTATACTTTGTAGTATACTTAGATCTTTATGATTATCCTGTATTTATTTTTTCTTTTCTTTTCTTTTTTTTTTTTTTTGGTTTTTTTTTTTTTTTTTGGTTTTTCGAGACAGGGTTTCTCTGAAGCCATGGCTTGGCTAGCTGGCCTGGAACTTACTCTGTAGACCAGGCTAACCACAAACTCATTGAGATCTGCTTGCCTGGCCTTCCAAATGATGGGATTAAAGGCATGTCCCACCACTAGCCAGCTTTGAAATGTATTTTTAAAAATAATTCGTGTGGCCAGGTGGCAGTGGCCCCATGCTTTTAATCCCAGCTCTCAGGAGACAGAGGCAGTTAGATTTTTATGAGTTCGAGGCCAGCCTGGTCTACAGAGCTAGTTCCAGAACAGCCACAGCTACCCAAAGAAACCCTGTCTCAAAAAACTAAAAAAAGAAAAAGAATTCTCCAGGCTTTTATGACAGGAAAAAAAAAATCTTTTCATTTGATTATTGAGTTGATTATTGAGTACTGAACCTATAAAGTACATATATAATTTCAATTTTAGTTTGTTTTAAATATATAGGGCCTGAGAATGTAGCTTAGATGGTAGACTTTGCCCAACATGTATGAGCTCCTGAGTTCAATTCACAGCATGATATACATACAGATACAGACAGACATACACACAGATATGCACAAACACACATCACTTGTAAGTAACTACCTTACTTACAATCACTATGTATTACAAATATTTCTAAACTTTAAGTTTTTCATTGAAGTATAGAAAAATATTTATATGTTAAAATCCACTATGATAATTAACTGCATAGGAAAATGATTCTTACTTTGAATTAAGTCATTCATTCAAACACTGACAAACTGTTAAGCCTACAAAACTGAGTAATGAATTTAAAAAATACTAGTATATAACATATTATTCTGAATTTTGTTTGTAACTTTTATTTCTAATATCAATAAAAGGGAAGCTAGCTTTATGTCAGCAAAAAGCAATTTAGCAATCAAGAATAATATTCACCATAGAAGGATTATTCCACAATTCCCCAACCTTTTTAGAGATATTAGATATTCTAATTATCGGTACTGACTAAACTGATATAAAGATAATGACTTAGTAAATATTCAACCTACAGCTTACAGTAAAAATTAGTCTATTTACAATACATCAATTTACTATATCAAATACATTTCTGGAAAGCAAAATAGACAGCAATGTACAATGTATTCTTTTTTTTTTTTCTTTTTTGGTTTTTTGAGACAGGGTTTCCCTGTGTAACAGCTCTGGCCTGGCTGGCCTGGAACTAGCTCTGTAGACCAGGTTGGCCTGGAACTCACAGAGATCCGTCTGCCTAAATAAAGCACAATACTTACTTACACTAACAATAACTTAAAATATAACATAAACATATAAGCAAAATATCAGATGTACAATGATGAATTTTATCTTAAAGTATGCTCTAAAAAATGTTTGATAAAATTATATTGTAATCATTTGTTACAAATTTAGTTAGCTGACTAAATTCAAATCTTACCTAAAATCAGAATAAATTACCTTGTAACTCAACTAAATATCCTACTATAATTTTAGCAATAACTGGACAAATTATTTATGTTGTATCTCAATCATACAAAGGTAAAGACTTTAAATAACTTTGTAAAAATGAAACACAAATACATACAGTTTTACAGTTTAAAAAAATCTTAGGTTACTGAAATTTTAAGATGAGAATGTTATGAAACATTAAAAATTAAGATAAGAACAGAGAAGCCAGGCATGGTGGCCCATGCCTTTAATCCTAGCACTTAGGAGGCAGAGGCAGGTGGATCTCAGTGAGTTCGAGGCCAACCTGGTCTACAAAGGGAGTTCCAGGACAGCCAGAGCTATTACACAGAGAAACCCTGTCTCAAACCCCCCCCCCAAAAAAAGGAATTTTATGTTAGGTTGGAAAAACAATCAGTCAAAAATTAATTATTGCCAGGTGGCAGTGGCACACGCCTTTAATACCAGCACTCGGGAGGCAGAGCCAGGTGGATCTCTGTGAGATCAAGGCCAGCCTGGTCTACAGAGCAAGAGCAGGATCCAGGACAGGCACCAAAACAACAGAGAGAAACCCTGTCTCGAAAAACCAAATAATAATAATAATAATAATAATAATAATAATAATAATAATAACAATTATTTTTTATGTACAAAGTATCCAAGTTAACTTATAGCACATTATAAGAGGGCAATATTCATAATATTGCTGAATCAGAAAGATTAATTTAACTTTTTAGTCAATTTGCAATCTGAAATTTTACTGTCTTCATGTCTACCAACTCTTTATATGCTGTAAATAAATAATTCATTCTAGAAAATAAAAACTTTAGTCAACCAGCATACCGTCAGGACTATGTGAAGGCAAAGATCATGGAACAAATGTTAACTGCTAAACACAATTCTTTAAATTTAAACAATACAGTTGAGTTACAATACAAATAAGATATAGCATAATGGTTTTTCTAATGCAAATGTTTACTTTCTAACAGATGAAATAATAGTTTCATATAACTAAATTCAGTCACACTGAAGAGTAGAAAAAATTGGCAAAATTTGTTGTAGATCAAAGAGAAAAATCAAACAGTGGCAAACTTTCCATCTCTACAAAGCTAACCACAGGATTTCTGAAGGCCCCAACGTAACTTTAAAATAGCTTCTTCTGGAGTAAACAAAGTGATTCAAGTAAAACCGAGAGGTTCTACTTAATTACAATGTTAACGACATTTTATTCGACACATTTTTAGTTTTAATACACATTGTTAATGCTTAAATTTTTATATTGCCAGAGACAGAATTAAACAAATACCAGAACTTTTAGCACATTCCAAATAGTCTGAATACATATCTTTAAAAACATTCTAATATAACAAAGACAATGTTTGCAATTACGAGACTGGCAATGACCTAATGTAATAATGCCACGTTATATAAAAATCAATAGCATTTTACTAAAGAAGGTAAACTAGGACTATTTTTTTCATTTATAGATTTATTTTCTAAAATTTTAAATCTATTCAGAAAATATTTTTAGCCCTCACATGTAGTCTAAAATATTGCAATTGAAATGTTTTGAAAGAATTTAAGCCACTGTTGCATAAAGGAATTATCTGAAAAACAAAAAAGTAGCATTGCAGCTCTGGCCCTCATTAACATGTAAAAACAAAACAAAACAAACAACAACAAAAACAACATCGTAAACACAGATTTGAAATATCTGAACAATTTGAGCCACATTCTTTCATCACTGGAACTAGTCATTCAATACTAGATCTTCTTTCTATATAAGTAAGCTTTTGTTCAAACATGGAAAAAAAAACTAGAAATTGAATTGCTTAAAAAGAGCTCCATGCTCTTTGTCCTGGTTTGTCACCTCTGGCCCTTAATCTGGTGATCCTGCATATCAATCCGTTCTATTTTTAGAAACTAATGTCAAAGTTCTATACTGAAAACAGTACTTCTCTTGCTAAAACAGTCGTGTGCTCATGAACACACTCCTCTTCAGATACTTTCTACAGTCCATTCCCTCTGACTGTTTACATCCTTCCTCTGTCACACAACGCATCAATCACTGTAAGCTCTCAGACCCTGATGCTTGTCAAACAACAGAAAATTAATTTCTTCAAAGTGCTAATTTAAGACTATTTCAAAATTTCTATTCTTTTGGAAACTGCCCATATTACTATTTTTAAGTAGAATTTATTTCACGTGTAGTTTATAATTTGGTGTTTGGTAACTACACATTTTGATACTGATTTTGATGGTGTTAAAATGTAAACCACAATCAAAACTTGTAAATAAAAATTCATTCATATATAATCTTGCACTTCCATCAACTAAAATCACAATTTTTTTAGCTAATTCACTGGCTTATTTCTGTCACAGGAAGCAGCAGCTTTCAAAGAATGAGAAAACCTCTAGCTTTGATCCTATTGAGTTCACACATATTACTCAAATCAATGCTGAGCAGTAAATTAATATACTTTGGGGATAACATTTCTTTATCACATCTTCTGCATGAGTACAATACAACTGGGTGAAAAATTAATTAAATGAAATTGCACATAAAAGACATACAGACTAAGTTCTACTTAAATCTCCATACAGTTTCTGTGTACAGTTTTCAGTTAGACTGAGTAGGGACCAACATGGCTGTCTTGATTCAGCACTGTGGTCAGCGACTTGGTGGAGCCGTCCAGCCAGAGAATTCAGCATACCATTAAGCATGTACATGGTTAAGTTCTCAAGCCAATGTAATCCTATAAATCATATTTCCAGATATGTATGAACAAATCAATTTTAAGTATCTGGATATAAATAATTTCCATTGTTCTGCTTGGCAAGCTAGGTATTCTTGCTTACCTTGGAATTCATCAAAAACAATAATTGTTTGTAAAGAAAATACATTACTTTTGAAGGACAAGAAAGTCAGGACTGGTTCTAAAGTATTTAAATACAACATCTTTAACCATTTGGCAATTTTAAAACAAAAAAGAAATTTTAAATAGACAAAATAAGCCTTTGCCTAATGAAATATTTTAATGTTCCTTTCATGATCAGTAGCTTTATTTACTTCTAAGTTGACCATCTCCACATTCTTATTTTTCTTTTATCATAATCAACTATAAATTACAATGTTTAAAAATCATCTCCTGATCAGAGCTTGGGAAAATGTGGTATCACTTCAATTATTTTACAGACACCAGTCCCTGTACCTAAAGAATGCCATGGACAGATCCTTTATTTGGGAGCACATTTTCTCCTCTAGGAATTGTAAAGTATTATAGGAATGCGTTACAAGGACAAGATCAGATACTGATCGTTATTAAGGTTTCAAACGGAGAAGACACACCTACCTCTTCTTTCATTAGGATCAACACAAAAATAAAACTTTCTACCCACTGTATTTACTCAAAGTTTGGTGGGTTTGGGAACTTACATGTGCAACACCCTTTAAAATGAGTCATTCTGAAAACTAAGCATAAGAGTTTCAGTCTGCTTCATTTACAAAGACCCCAGCCCAGTAAACTTTTTGTGTATTGAACTCATGTTTAATTTCACAACAAATTTTCATTCTTTCTCAAAGAAATTTGGCCACAGAACACATATAAAAAATATACTCCTCTATTATTTGAAAAGGGTAAGTGGTAATATAATCACCTGATCGTGTAGTTTCAAATCTATTGCAAAGTATATATAAACAGATCGTTCGTATCAGCAATGTGCACTAAATATATTTAATTCCTTAAACACTTAAGCTATTTTATTATCAAAACACAATCAGCTGATCCTACTTGCAAATTTGGAAGGTCTAAAACTCCTTACTCATGGGAATCTTCCCCCTTCCTCTTGTGCTAGAAAAAAAGCCCATGGCAGTTTAATTCCTAAAGGTCTTTCAGAAACCAGGCACATTAGACTTCAGTAGTTCCAACACATAAAGATAAGTCAATTTAATATTTAATAAAAAATAAGTATATCTTTGAGAACTGTCCTCAAGGTGAACAAGGATCATATTACTAATTTAAATGGAGAACTGATTGTTACATCATATTCTTTTGTTAACTTAGACTAATTCAGGTCCACTATCAAATCTACTCAAATGCACAATAGGAAGTTGTCATCTCATAAATTTGCAAAAAGTGGCACACATTTCCAATAACTCAATTTTAATTCTAAAAGGTTTCTTTGAAAGATGTGATAAAATCGTGATATTTTATAATTTACTGGTGGGCTTTAAATTTTTGTTTTAAAAGGCTGTTTTCCATTATTGTTCAACTAAATGTTAATCTGCACACATAAGAAAATAAAAGATAACTTTATGATCAGTGAAAAAAATAACTTTTTGTTTTCCAGCAAAACTGTAAAATGTTTTATATCACTGTAATACTATGTCTCCTTCACTCCCACAGTATTTTTGACCAAGAAATAAGACCTACAATAAAAGAGGATCACGATGTACTCCTCTCTTGCGTTTACAATTCTAAGCTTAAAAAATCTTTACAGGAGAAATTAAGTCTGTGAACAGTAATATTACACGACAACCTTAAAAACCTACATATGAAAAATCATAGAAAGGAACTC